>JAQSVV010000261.1:0-54754 GCA_036375495.1 Agrotis segetum | reverse complement strand
GGGTATTTGACACTAGATCAATCTTTCCAAAACACAATTTTTTTAGCAGTTGTTGTCCCTGGGATGGTCGAAGGTCTCTCCAGATCCTTCCAAGTGCGCTATACTAGTGCCACTTTGGACAATTCATGTCAATACGACGTGAAATCCTCTTCACCTGCAAACCACACTGAGGAGCGATATTATGTGAGAATAACCTTTTCTAAAACCAAAAACAGTGTCATTTTTGGCACGCTATTTGAAGAATTCCCACTGGATTCTCATAGCAAACTTTTTAAATATATATTCATGAGTTCATCGCGCTTGGTGCATCGATATTCTGATAGCTGTTGCGCATACGTTATGGCATGCAGCTCACCATACATCATTCATCTCCCTATGGAAAAGTTGGCTTTGTATACAAAGTGTTCTATTGCTACTACGGCTTCATTTTGAATTCTTGTAAAGAGAAAAGTATCACTTCTAGGAATCGTAGCAGGATATTGTAAAACTAGCCTTGTTGTTTTCAAGAAAAATGTTTGTTCAGGAGAATTCTTCCCGGATTGTGCTTTTTTTTGCTGATGGTGAAATCGACACTGCATTCTCAATTCTCTTGGGATTTTCAAGTATTCTTGCTGCTGGTTGTGTTGCTTCTTTACTTTATCAGACACCTTAGCATGTTTTTATAATGATACAATTTCATTCTAGTAGAGCCAAATTGAACTGATTAACAAGATCTACGGGGTTCAATAACCAGGTCGGGAAAACTTTACAGAGTTTTGCAACAGGAATTTGTATGTTTAGATTTGTACCCATTATCCAGCCTATAAATTTTCTCACTGCTGGGACTCAGGCCTCCTCTCTGTGTGAGAGAGTGGGTCATAATCCAGGTGCAGGTTGGTTGATGTCACATGTCTTCGTATTTTTGATTCTTGGATATACCGGTTTCCTCACGATGTTTTCCTTCACCGTTTTGACAGTAGTGGTGATGAAACTAACTACGCAAAATAATGCGGCTGGCTGGGTTCGAATCCACGATCCGTAAAACGGGACCAATTATATCACTAGGCCACTACTGCTGCTCGTTTGTGCCCAGTGCCTCATGGCAATAGACTCAACCCCTTTATATGGGACTGAAACACAACTGATGAAATATGTGTATACTTATTTGTTACATCTCTGCTTATGGCTTCGTTCAAGGAGACGCGGCGCGTAAGGCGGCTAGGACAGTTATTCGTCATTTTTTGCCGCTTTCCTGAACTCTCTAATACATTGTATGTTTATTTAATTATTTTTTTACGGAGTATGTTTTTTTACGGTGGCCCACCCCGCCCGTGTCCTTAAACGATACAATAGCCATCGGGGAATACAGACATGTTACTATTCCATTACAAAATCTATCACTATCGACAAAATTCACAATATACACTTCAAACTAATTAAAAACCACAGATGTTTCAGATAAACTGCAAATGCAAAACTTAATCCTCTTAAACTTGTACCGTTCATTAGTCCACATTCCTTCCAACTCCACATTTACTTCGATCGTACTGGCTGCAACGTCCAACACTTTGACAGGTCATCTAACGTTCCAACTTTATTTTAATCCAACTTGGAACTCCGATCGTTTGGTTGGAATTTTCGAGCTGTTACCTTCACTCCTTCAGCTTTGGCATATTTAAGTGCTTTAACGTTTGTGGTTTCAGCATCAACTTTAGCTTTTACCAGTTATTCTGAGTTTGTTGGTATTTCGAGGTGTTTGAGTAAGTTATGTGTGATCGTTTTAGGAGAAGTAAGGAACTTTGATGCATTTTATGGTAAATTATTTGGTGTCTTTGCTGTAAGGGTTTTGCCATTCAGTAGTATATTAAGAATATCATGTTTTCTTTTTTTAAACAGTCAGACACCCTGAGGCTCAACTGAAACATTAAGACATGAGATGAGGCGCCGTCGACTCGGGATATGCCCTTAATTGAACGGTGTGCCACCGGTGGCTTAGCTCATTATTCTCTTTTTAAATAGGGGGCGACTCTATTTACGTCAAACACAAATCAAGAATCAGCGGCTGCGGCTGAAAACACTCAGTAAAACCCGATCTTTGCCTAACTAGAAAATCAATATCCAGCTCCCGTGTTCAGCTGTCGCTTGCTAACATCAGACCAATGAGATAGTCAACTAATCCTATGTCATGCATGCTTATGAACAACACACACATAGCGCACAGTTTCCAATTTATTTGTCAAAAATTGGGGCCCAAATTGGTTATTTTATTTTATTTTAAATTATTTGTACTTTAAGTTTGTTTTATTTAATTTTTACATCTTTGTTTTTAATTTTACTCAAAAATGCATGTAATGTGGTCATTATTTTGACAACCTTGTTTGAGCAAAGTCGACTTTGCGGGTCTGTTTCAAGGAGCGGCCAGCAATGTTTTTGCTGGCCGCTCCAACAGGTCGGCAAAACATTGCCGGCCGCTATTTTGACGTTTCAACGTTTTAAAAAAACAAATGCAAAAAGATTTTATTTAAAACACAGCTGTTTGTATTTAAAGAGGTAGGCACGAAAAGATTGCATACCATATTTAAAAAAAAAATTCAAAGAAGGAACAAAAGCGCGGTTCAGCGAATTTTTTATTTTTATTTAGTGACTTTTTTGCTTTATGTAAATGAAGTAATAAATGAAATGCAGTCAAACATCGCATTAAAATTATCGCAAACTATTAATAAGTAATATGAAACCGGGAAAGTCGGTGTTGAATTTTAGTAACTGTATTTTTCATAATTGTTATCTTTACATAATAAAATCGTAGAGCTGTCATTCCTGTACATAAAAAGTCGTAGAGCTGTCACGTGATTCCTGTACATTGACGTATTTTTTAGTAACAAAAAAGTTTTCACTTCTACCGGCACTATTTTTTTTTATTTTCGAGATAAGGGATCGATTCTGATGCCAAATCAACTTTTTTTTTCTTTCGAAATTTTTTATGTTTTTTTGATTTGATCTATCTCTTAAACTACTGTAAAGTTGTCGATCAAATTTTCCTCAAATATTCCTAATAAAATGCTTCTGTTGATAGGCTATGTATCATTACGCTATTTTTCCTGGGAGATAAGCAATTTTAAATTTTGTTGTTTTTATCTGTTTGTTTTTAGTTGGAAGCTAAACCACTGGATATTATTTAGTCAATTTTTTCCCAAATATTCCTTAAACTGCTCTTCTATTAATAGGATATGTATAATTACGCTATTCCCTTTGGGGGATTAGCAATTTTATAATATGTTGATTTTCAGTCATTGTTGACATTTGTATAAGAACCGCTATTTGAAAACACTGTCAGCGTACTAGCCAGTCTGGTTGGTATCCTGCTTGACTTTCGTGCAAGGGGTCTCTGGATCAAATCTCGCTGTTTCTTTTTTTACTTTTTGAGTTTTCTTATATTTGTCCTGAGAGTTTCAAATAATAAAAAAAAATGTGTATATATACTTTTATTTCAATATTATTCGCGATTTTAAATTATTACTATTTTTTTTTCAATAGTTTTCTAGGATATAAATCTACACTGATTTAAATTGTAGGTAGTAAGTTGGATATTTTTTTAAATTGTAATTGTTTCGAGGTGTGGAATTTTAAAGATTAGAAAAAATTGTGTTTATTTATGTTTTGAATTAGTGTTCAAACCAGTGCATAGATTCTGTTTTAAACGACGACAAGTTGAGTCAATCGAGTCAGATAATTAGTTATTTTTTAGGTATCACGCGGAATGCAAGGGAGAAGAGCAATGCTATCGTTGGCTATCGTCCGTTCAATTTGCAGCGATACTGTAAATCAACCCAAAAATGATAGTCTAATGTTTAAAATAAACACGGTTCTTTGAAATTAATGTCGCTCAAATAAGGACGTTTCCTATGCAAACTATGTGCCTAGATATAACATTATTGATCTAAACTAATAATAAAAATGCAAGTATGTTTGTTTTTTACCTTTTCACGCATTACTACCTACTGAATCGATCGTCCCAAAATTTAGCATAAATACGTTGTCAGGAGTATAGACACGGATATAAGGTATCTTACATCCCGAATAACAGAAGAGAGCTGTTGCCGAGAAAACAATTACGTTCATATTCCAGATGGCGCCACACGATCCGTATTGTTTCTCAAATTCTAAAATAACGCAAGCGAAGCCGCGGGCAAACACTAGTTTTAATTAAAAATCTAGTTAATTAATATATATTTTATTTAAATCACTTGCTGGTTTTATGTAGGTTAGGTACTTGCATTTTTGAGTAAAGCACTATACAAGCCTTGGCCCACTATGTCTGCTTCGCTGGTCACGCTATGATTGCCTCCAGCTAGCTTAGCTACGCTCTAGGCCTTCCAGCTTGGCCATCATGCAGCCCTTGCTGTCCTCGCTGTAAAGGCCTCGGCCTCCGGCCTCGGCCTTTATCTCAGCTCGTCCATCAAGTGGTGCATGCTGACCGCGCTGTGTCGGCCTGGAGCTGCGCTAGGCTGCGCTGTCGGCCATCATCAGTGCGACCAGCAAAGTAGCCATTATAGGCCGCGGCAGTAATGTACTATTATGTTGTTGTTCTGTCCAGTGTGAGTCCAATAAAACCTTTTCTTTATTTCTTTCAAATGTCATCAAAAACCTAATTTGATGAAAAACCTGCGACATAAGCACGGGACCCAAATCCAAATTGAACGATAGTTTTCGTGCTACACCTAGTTGGATAGACTAGGTGGAGCACGCGTCCGCCCTTCATCATAATAAACGGAACCATTAAGTGACAATCAAAGAAAGTGTTGCCCTACATTCTTTCGAACGGCACAAAAGATTTGGTCGCGGCTTTCAAGAAGCCATTTTAATAACAGTGACCTTTCCGGTCACTTAATGGAATGTGGTGGTCCGTAAAATGCCCGTACATGGTAAATGAATTACTCTGTGGAGAATTTATCCTACCTTCTGGTGACCGCGGAAGGTCCTTTTAGTAACTTCCGTAGTATTAATCGGTTCAGAAATTGTCCACTATCTGAAGGGTTTTATAGAAACCACTACAAGGAGTAGGAAATTGAGGAGTTCCTGTACTTATTTTCGAGTGTTACTTGGAAAAGTGAAATACCGAATACGTCCCTGTAAGTTTACGAATACGAAGCACTTCACAAAAAATGCACTTTACATGGAAAAACTTGACGCCGTAGCTATGCAATCTTTTCCTAACTGCAAATAAATTGGGGTCGGCTTCCAGTCGAAAAAGATGTAGCTGTATTTTACACGGATCGACTGCCTATTGGACATCCACAACCCAGTAACTGGGTTATACCATACCCTATAGTAAGACTGGACAACTAAAGCTCTAAATCACCTATTCCAAATATTTAACAACGATTTTCCTACCCGGAAAATACACCAAAGGAACTAATACCTTTGACAAACTTGAAATCTCACGTGCCAAAAATTCTATCTCAGTCAAAATGCAGCGCCAATTTCAAAGAAGTTTGTTGCCAAAATATTAAGTGGGTTTCGAACTCTTCTAGGAGAAGTTTTATTACACGGGTTTATGATTACTGTGCCTAACTTTATGGAACAGTATGTTTTAATTGTTCACAACGATATCAATTCGTTAACATTGTTTTCATCAAACTTGTTACTTTTCTTAACTGTCTTTACACGCTTTTCCGATATTAAGTTATTGATATTAAGTTAGTGGAACTTTAAAACAGTCATAAATATTAAATATCGTTTCGTAGTTGCTGCCTGTAACGTGTTCATTACTAGAGTTCACCGCTCGAACATGCCGTCCGACCAAGGACAAGACCCACGGGCGCTCGGCATGTCGTGCTCTGTCAGCAAACTGATGGGCCACCATGGAAAGAACAGGATCCCAAGTCTGCTAATTTAGTAATGACTCAATTGAATATCAATTGGATCTCAATAGCAGTTTTAACTACATTTGGTATTCTGCTACTAATTTAAGACCAATAGTTTTCCAGTGTCATTCCATTGAACTGCTATCAGAATATTTGCTAGTCTGCTCTTCAATCGTGTTACAATTGTAAATCGATTGTGGACTTTATCGGTATTCTAGTCTCTAATGACAATACTTATAACTGTTCAACTGAGAGTCAATTACAATTACACTACGATTTCATTACTCTATTGAGCTTATACAAGTTTTTGCAGAATACCAAATTTGTTCTATTCGTAATGGAGTCGTGATTGAGTCTCAATTGAATTTCAATAGCATGTGAGTTAAATAAAATTAGCAGACTTGAGGCCCTGGGTGATTTTAGTTAGTGCCATTTTCGCTCCACCCAGGGCGGGAGGACTCAAAAGTAAAAAAAAAGGGATTTGTCGCTCCTCTTTGTGAGCACTTATTCACTTACTCTGATACATGTCTTCAATGTGCCTTAAAAAGCAACAATAATACTGAAGAAAATGTATACCTACGGCAAATATTAAGCTATTGTCAAACAGCCAGGCGAAGCGTTTTTCCGTGAATCCAGTTACATAGAAAGCGACAGCGATCCGACAGTCTATGTGACTGGCTTCAAACAATTCCACACATTACAAACAAAAACGCCTCGCTTAGCGTTCGCCACGCCTACGCCTGTCTGTTTGACAATAGCTTCAGAGAGAAGTAAATACTAACTTTTTTTTTTCATAACTTGTAGGCTATGTCAGCTTTGTATAAGATTCCATTAAACACACCGACAAAGATTCCTTATTCAAACAAGTGAACAAGTTCCTGTCGTCCAAGGTTATTGTGCCTATTTAATTAAATTCCCCGATACAATTCGATTCAACCCAAAATATTGTTACCCACTGGCTTAAAATTACGTGACCTAATTCCTGAACATCAATTTCAAGTTTATACCATTCAACAACTCCACCTGCTGATTTGGAACAAGGCATCTTATTTGCAAATTCTCAAGACGGAATAATTAGCTTTCGAGTAATTTAATTCAACAATTTGAACCTGTGATGATAATAAATTTGACTTATTACTGTGTGGAGTTAACGAATGTTACAGAAATTATATTAACGTGTTTGTGATGTTCAGTCCTAAGGGAGGTTTGTTTATTTGGCTTGTCATGCGGTTCCTTGTTACGTTATTATTTTACGATTTCTTTGGAATTGTAAATTCGAAAAACAGTTTTGGCATTTACGAAAATCTTCGCTCTACCTTTACTGTGTATTTTGTAGCTCATATCCAAAAAATTAACTAAATTCATGCTCCTCTTGCAGAAGGCTATGTTCGAACCCGCAGAAGTCCGAATGTTGTGTCGTTGTGTCTTTTTCAAAACATAATAATAATGTACTTTCTGACTTTGTTGAAGGGAAACATCGTGAGAAAACTTAGACTTATACAGTGTGTTTGGTTTCCGATTCCCGTTACTTTACTTTATAAGGGAATATTATATAGACTGCGCGTATAGGCTATTGTTTGCTCAAACCATTATTACAACAAAACTACGTAACAATGTGTACATAAACATGACAGGCATGTTGACAACATCAGTAAATTGCAAATTGTATTTAGTAAAGCCACATATTCACTGAGCAACAATTGTTTATAAACTCTGTTTCAGAAACAAAATCTACGTGTTTCTGAAACAAATCATTTTTTTTCAGAAACATATAATATATATAATGCTGTCTCTGTAATATCGGTATGTTTCGGTGCTCCCCACTTGCGGCGGAGAACACTTTCAGTGATGTTTCAGAAACTGTGTATCCGAAACACTGTTGCTCAGTGAATACATGGCTTAAGAGTTTTGAAAAATTACGGATACCTATGTATTTTTTTCTTTTGATGAATTATTTTGCTTATTTGGTTATATACAAATGTAACACATCAAAATTTCTGATTCCGCTCGCGTCATCAGAATCAAGTAAAAACTGTAGGTACTTATTAATATGATTGTGACTTATTGGCAATTTTAAAAGTTTCGTATCTTCGTCAATTTCGAGGAGCTCGTGGTTAAATAATTGACTGGCGCGCTTGCCGAGGTTGGTCTGTGGATGGCTGACCATCTGTCAAAACGAGTTTCCTCCGTGCCTCGGAAAGCATGTAAAGCCGTTGGTCCCGGCTGTCATTTGTAGATCTTTGACATTCGTTACTGTTAGTCCGAAGCTCTAAAATCTGACAACCTGTCTTACCATGGAGTATCGTATTTCCCAGTTACTGGGTTGTGGAGGTCATAGGCAGTAACTCCACGTAAAATATTGATATTCAGCTGCATCTGGTTCGATTGGAAGCCGACCCCAATTTAGTTGGGAAAAGGATAGGCAGTTGATCTTCATCAATTTTGAAATAAAATTATTTTTATTTATGCAAGTAGGTTATGTCAACAATTTTACACGTCTTTTATTTTGTTTTAGTCGATAAAAAATCCAGCCGTGAAACACAACATAGTTGTAAAAAGGCTCCTACTATTTAAAAGTTATTTAATAAATTTCAAAGTGCCTCATTCATTTTGAACTAAGCAACTTTTTCTACGTCGGTGTTTAACCAATTCCCAATTTCCACGCACCGGTGACCTCTTTCATTTTCTTAATTGAAACGAAGTCAACTGAAGTTTCAAAGGCTATCAGATGTAAATGATCCTTAGATCAATCAACATGATTGCGTTTTTATTACAACCCGAGTTTTTAATCAAATCGAATATTTTTAAGAAAAAAGTAGAGCAGGTTGGAATAATTTTATGAATAAAACATAAATTGTGTAAGGGAAACTGATCTGAATAATAAAAATGAATTTGAAGGGTCTAGCCTCTAGGGTCGGTAATAACTTTTAATTAAGGACATTTGTATTATTTAACTGTTACATTTTCTTTTTGCCTAAAAACAAGTAGCCCCAAGTCACGGTTATAAACCTACATAGTTTGGGAGCCAAGGGACTGGGACGTAATTTTTGTATGTTGTATTTACTTTATGATGTCTGTAAAAATCTTGTCACTACGTTGTAATTATGTTAATAAGTTATTTATTTTATGTTTCGTATGTCACCGCAGTGTTGGCAACATTGTAAGTTTACAAATATGTAGTTTTTTTTACACTCCGGAACACATTATTTTTAGTTTGTAGGTATTAAAAATCTATAATACATCGAAAAAGATGTGAATAGTACCTAACATATGTGCGGCAGTGAAGACATTTTCTTTATTTTTCGAAAAATGAACATAATTTGAAATGGAATTTTAAAAAGGTTAAACTCCCACAAAATGTTTCGATTAACGAACACACGATAGAACCGCAACAGCATGTAAAATTACATTTTAACTAAAAATCTTTTGCCTATCCAACCTTACTAAAAGACATTTTTTCATTAATTTTGTCGATCCAAACTTTGTTAAAAATTAAAACTAGCAGAGCAGAAATTTCATTATAATGAAACCTGTAGCGTTTTCTATTCAGCTTTTATTACAAAAATTCTAGCATATTTGGAGGTTAGTCGCACAGTTTAGTTTCAAAATCACTGGCACTGCCACTATAAATGTAATGTCGATTTAAGCTAATTCTACTACTAGTAGTAATGAGGAATTGAATTGAAAATAATTTTTATTTTATTTTTTAATTTTTGCTTCGTCGTTTGCTACAGATAGAGAAAGGTAAAAATCTCTTGGCTTTGCAAATAATGATAAAATAATAATTATCTAATTTATACAGTTATAACGTTCCCAACTTCACATTTTTGTTTATGACTGTCGAATGATGAAAGTAGAAAACTGAAAAAAAAGTAAAAAATATAATATTCGCCAAGTTATCGATATTTTATGTTCAGTTTATTACAGGAAAAAGGATCTCGATTCCTCTCAAGTGAAAATACGCAAAATGATCCGAGAATTGAATTACATAAATAACAAGATTCGGTTCATTTACTTCTAAAACAATTGTTTGACATTGTTCGATTTAGCCGAACTGAGATATGGGTCAGGAAATGAAATATCTGCGGAGGCTCATGAGCCAAAAAGGAACGCTTCGTTTAACCATTAGGGTTCCGTAAAGAGACAAAACCTTTTCTGAATATTGTATTCTGATTTTACACGACGTTAACAAATCTCTGTTTGCCCTGCGAAGGTCGATATTATGTAGATTTAGTTAAAAATTTTGATAATGATGAAGAATCCATCGCCACTCAGACAGGCACCCCGGTGTTTGTCGTCATGAAAAAAAATCAACAATCAGTAAAAAACAACTTACACAGATGTTGGCGTTGTCGTATTCTGAAGTTTTGTGTTAGGTTTCGGGTTTATAGTGCAGTTAAAAATTTTGATAATGATGAAGAATCCATCGCCACTCAGACAGGCACCCCGGTGTTTGTCGTCATGAAAAAAAATCAACAATCAGTAAAAAACAACTTACACAGATGTTGGCGTTGTCGTATTCTGAAGTTTTGTGTTAGGTTTCGGGTTTATAGTGCAGTTAAAAATTTTGATAATGATGAAGAATCCATCGCCACTCAGACAGGCACCCCGGTGTTTGTCGTCATGAAAAAAAATCAACAATCAGTAAAAAACAACTTACACAGATGTTGGCGTTGTCGTATTCTGAAGTTTTGTGTTAGGTTTCGGGTTTATAGTGCTATTTTCTACATAGGAATATGGACTGAAAAGTGAATTTAAAAATCAATTTTCAGGAATATTTCATATTTGTGTACTTTGAGGTAGTTTAAGAGTCTTTCAGGTCAGATAGGTATTTTTAACACTGTTTATACCCATTAAATCTACACTAATATTTTTAATAATAACAAGGACCTGTTGCTTAATTAAAAAAATCTGTAAGGGTTGACATGATTAGACGTAAAATATTTTCATACAGTGTCTTTCAAATAATTTCAACATTATAACATTACCGAACTCATACATCATTTCATGATGACAAAATAAGTTCTGTTATTATAATTTTCCTAGCACCAATCGGGTGCTGAAAATTAATTACGATGTTTTAGTACGGAACTCGACATTATTTATTGACCAACATGCACTTGACAGGTTTCATCTAAACACGTTCTGCTTCCAATCCCTTGTTTGTATTGTAAAAGGATCTTTTATACCGAATCCTTTAATTCATACATATTTGTGTTAGTTGTAATTTATTTGGACAAGTAATTGAGTTTTTCGTTCTCTTTGTTTATTACGTATGCATGCAATGGTGTTTCATTAAATTTATTCATTTTAAAAGGATTGCGTTTGAAAAATGATTTTGCTTTTTTTGTTTTCGCGTAATCCTCTTTGTTTTAAAAGCTTTCACTTCCAATTTGTTGGCGTGTTAAAAATGTATAAATATCTGGCAAATATAAAATATAGTAAGTAATTGTATTGGCTATTAAGCATTGGAAAAATCTTCTTGTCGAGAAATGACAAATTAGACTAGTGATAAGTATTATTAATACATTGTACTATTAAACAATTTTACAATTTGGAAAAATCCGCCCTGTTCCCCGGATATTCTTTGCGATTCATGGCCGTCGCACCCCAGACCCGCGACAATTTTTCGCCACGCAGAAAAAAGTAACTTTATTTGTATATTAACAAAAGTCCAAGTGTCGCAATCATCAGAAAAAATCTGACAGTATTTAATTTCTGTTATTTGTTAACATATTTTGCGAACTTAATATTGAAATTAAATGTTTCATTGTATCAACTGATGAAGAATTTGTTCAGTCAACTGAGCACCTGTAATTTCAGGCAAGCTGCAATTTCGTTTAATTAATACGAAACCGTTTAATTATTTTAATTGTTTTCCATTGAAGCGCCATGGTACGGCTCAAAAGAATTAACGATGTTGAACATTTGTAACTTTTACTTGCTTCTTCGTGTGTAAGATGTATTTATATTGACTTACTTTTACTACCCCTAAATGTTATCCTATCTCAATGATTACACACAGTAAAAAAACTAGGTTTACAGGTTTTCTTTTTTTTAAAAGTAACTCTTTGGCACCTGTAACTTTCAAACTATTATAAAGTTAAAAAAAAAGAAAACCTTTAAACCTAGTTTTTTACTGTGTGCAATCATTGAGATAGGATAACGTTTAGGGGTAGGATCTCTTTTAGTATGGACGATCCTCTTAAGGAGTGGCCAATTTGCCTTTTACCGACTTCATTACAAACAGTTTTTGTTAGTGTATCTCAAACAAAACTATTCCTTTTAAATGACTCATATTGCTTAAAACATTCTATGTACTCGTAGCTTATACTAATGTGGCCAGCCTTTTGTGTGGCCACAAAATCTGCTTTTACTAGTATCATTGCGGTTGCCCGACCATAGCAGTATTTGGGTAACCGCATAATAGTCCTGTTAGAAATGAGGTTTAATAGTAACATTTTCGCTGTTTACGGTTCACTGCATTGTGGGTAACCGCAGAATCCGTATGATTTCAGAAAAGCATTTTTCTAAAATGCTCTGTATTTGTGAGGTTTTTTCTTTGATTTTTCTTTTTTATATTCTGTGTGCTACATGAACTGACGTCAAATATAACCTTTTCATTCTTTCTTTGGCAAAAATTACCAACTTCGTCAACCCGAACTTTTATTCTTATGTAAGATCAAACTACTGATAAACTCCTCTAGATTCTGCAAACAAGGCAAACTATGCGCTTCTTTTATAAAATAAGTGATTTTATTTTATCTAAGTCAAGGCCCACTCCCTCTCACAGAGAGGAGGCCTATGTCCCAGCAGTGGGAACATTATAGGCTGATGATGATGATGAAGTCTAAAGTATATTTCTAGAAACTGTTACTTTAGTGTTTGGTCGACACTGATCGACTGACTTTTGGAGAACAATGATCATTTTAGCTCAAATATAAAAAGTAAATGCACTGACGGACGTGTGGCGAGCATTGATTGTCTCTTATGCGAAATCTAGAGTTTTCACACACACATTTTCTGTGCTTGTTTGAGCCGTTAGTGAGATCAGGATTTTATACAGAAGATTTTCTTAAATCTTTAGACGCAAACAGAAGTTTTATTCAAAAATTTCCTCTTTTAAAAAACATTTTTCAAAACTCCATTTTGCCAGCGATTCCGTGCAAAAGTGCAATTTTACAAAACTCAGTAACGAGGTTATAGCAGCTCGCCCGTTATTGCGTAAAGACCCAGAAAATTTTGGTAAGCATCTTGTAATTGTTTGTTAACTACGAAAGTGCTGGGATTTCGTCTGATGAAACATTTCCTTCTCTTTATTTAAGATGTGTTTTTGTTTCTATAAACCAGGACCATTTTCTTTTTATTTATGGAAGGTTGTTTTAGGGGCGACTTTTACCAACGGTTAAACATGTTTAAAATTTTATTTAAGAACAAAAGTCAATTTAGGCGATTTTTACCGTTGGTAAAAGTCGCCCTAAGACAGTATAAAGGAAATATTAAAGTAAAACTTTTCTCCTGCGCGATGGAAATCAAAAAACCATTCGACATTCAATCCGGGATACAGCTACGAGTGTAACGCTTACCGTACCTACGTTTTTTTTTTGTCGCTACGTAACTCACATCTTGGTCTCATAGACCCCAGATTTTTCGATCAATTCAATTGAAAACGTGACCGTTTTTGTGAAATGAAATGCATGTTTTCGGGATTATAAATACTTTTTACGTGTACTGTTAGTTGTAGTCCAAATTTTGCGAAAAAAAAAATGTTGACCCATTAAGAAGTTTATTTTCACACTCATTCTGGGGAGTGTTCAGTTTGAGAAATGCAATTTTGAGAAGTGCACATTTTGCGAACTGTAGATTTTGCACACACAGTTATGATGTGGTCAGTACAAAGCATAAACTCTAACGGATAATTATTATATAAAGAAGAAGGACCACAATCCTTAGAAAATTACCCCATGTCCTATAATAAAGTGAAATACCTCAAAAGAAAGATAAAAATGTATAAAAAATATGGGATACTCCCTAACTTCATTTTTTACACCTTCATATGGAAAAATTGCTTTAAAAATAGTTCAGGCGCTGGTAATAAAAATTCGTTCGTAAGCGTATTTATAAAACGATTTAAAAAATTCTTTTTTTGTTTGAAAGGGTTCCCCCATGGTAGTCCCATGGCCATAAAGTCAGGTCTTCGGTCTCCAGGACCCCGGATAAATGAAAGAAAATCTTAAAAATAACCTCATTTTTGTACTATACATTATTAGATAGTCACTCTCTTGTTGTTTCTTTTGAGCCGCACGTTTAGCGCGGTGGTTGAGCGGTTGGACTGCTGCGCTACGTGTCGCGGGTTCGATTCCCGCACTGATCAAAGATTTGTACGATCTACAAGTATTTGTTTTGGGTCTGGGCGTTTGTGTATGTGAGTTTAGTTGTTTGTTAACGCACCCATGATACAGGAGGAATTCCTGGTGTAAGGCAAAGTTAAAAAAAGTAACTGTGACGCATTATGATGAGACAGAATCAGTGGTATCGCGAGGGAGTGGTCGACAGAGGTTATTTCACTTAAAATGAGATCTAAGACGAATAACGTTTGCATGGGAAAATCATAACACACGAGTTGATGAATTTGAAAGTCAGTATTTATATATACTACATCAGAAATAATCATACACGTGTTTTTGGATTTTTCAAATATAATTCCCAAAGTTAGTGAAAAGGGGTATTCAAGTTTAAAGGAAAGGATCTGAAACAGCTAAACGTATAACCTGAATTTTGGACTGTAGTTGCAATTTATTACGTAGGTCAGCACTAAAAAAAGGATTTTGTGTGGAACATGTAAGGGGGTAAAAGGGGTGAAAACCTTTGTAAAATCTTATTCCTTGGGTTTATAAACTTGAAGCTTTGTACGAATATGAGTATAGCGCCATTTAGACGGAGCAAGAACTCGTATGCGAGTTTCACTACATTGCGGCATTTGTTTCATTAACTGAATTTGTTCTACCTATAAATTCCGCAATGTAACGCAACTCGCGTTCGAGTTCTTGCATCGTCTAAATGAGGCTTATTAGTGATTATGGGCATTATTAGTTATTAGAAGTATTTTTTTTAAATTACCGTCCATTTGTAATCTAGGCGATGTTATAGTAGGAAAATCATGACGTGGGACCCGATGAATTTGAAACTCAGTATTAATAAACAAACATCAGTTTTTTGGGTTTTTCGAAAATCAACCCAACATTGGTGCTTCGATAAACTCAAAACTAGGCCTAAATAATCTCTCAAACGAATAAGGGATGCGTATCCTATATTTAAGAAATCAACCCCTAGCGGGGTGAACATTGGAAAATCAGTTTGTCCACATGAATATTTTAAAAAAGGAAAGATTTAATTGTTTGTTTGTATTGACTATTCATGTGACCCTATCCTCCGAAACTACTGGAGCATTCTTAGATTTTCCTAAAGTAGTTTTCCTTTAAGGAACCCTCCTTAACCGGCATCTAAGTTCACTGAGTTTGAAGTTAGAAACACGAGCAGACGAAGTCGCGGGCGAAGTGCTATTTCATCATCATCAGCCTATTAATGTTCCCACTGCTGGGACACAGGCCTCCTCTCTGTGAGAGGGAGTGGGCTATAATCCACCACGCGGGCCCAGTGCGGATTGTTGGATGTCACATGTTTTCGAATTTTTGTTTCTAGGATATGCCGCGGTTTCCTCACGATGTTTTACTTCACCGTATTGAGAGCAGTGGTGATGAAATAAATTACAAAGTAATGCGCCTGCCTGGTTTCGAACCCACGACCTACAACTCGTAAGTCGGGGCTGATACCACTAGGCCACTACTGCTTTTTACACATGAAGAAACAATTTCAGTATTATCATTACACGTATTACGCATTACGTAACATACAGTAAGTATTTAGTAAATATTGTAGTATAGTAAGTATTCAAAAATTCAAGTTGAAGCTTTTATGCTCACGTTTCAAAACCAGATGAATAAAGAGATAATCGTTAGTTGCTCGTTATTTGAACAAAATAAATGTAATATATTAAAAGCTACCCTAATTGAAAAAAATTAGGTTATTTTTGAGATTTTACTTTTATTACTCCAGGATCCTGAAGCCAGGAGACCTGACTTAATGACCATGGTAATATCTTCGGGGTACTCTTTCAAACAAAAAATATTTTTTTAAATCGGTCCATAAATACTCACACGAACGAATTTTTCATAACAGCGCCTGAACTATTTTCATATCAATTTTTTCATATGAAGGTGTAAAAAAATGAACTTAGGAATTACGCCATATTTTTTTATAATTTTTTATCTTTTTTTTGACGTATGTCTCTTTGTTATAGGACGTGGGGCAATTTTGGTCCATCTTCTTTCTTCTCTTAATTGTTAGACACAAACAAAACCTCTTCTGGTTTGTCAAAAGATGAAAACCTATTTCCAAAACAAATTTCTTTTTAAATTAATCCAGTGACACCTCAGCACGGTTGCAGTGTGCCAAGTAATTTTCTTTAAAGAAATAAATTGCCCACTTTGCATTTCATGAGACGTTATTACCTACACTAGAAGTTAATTTACCGTCGACACAGAAAATATTCGACGTGAAGACTATTTTCTTTTTAACCGACGAAAAAAAGGAGGTTCTCAATTCGACATGTATATTTTTTTTTTTATGTATGACCACGCATAACTTTTCCTGACGTGGTCCGATTTCAAAAATTCTTCATCGGCCTCTAAGGGTAGAAAAAACAGGAATTAATTGTCAATCTTCCTACAGAATTTTCAATTATGAACCGATTCTGTTGAAATAAAGCTGAGGACATTATTATATAGCAGAGATGTGGAGAACATAACATGATGGCGTCACCATCATCAGAACAACTCCAGATCCCTGTTATTTTGTGAAGTCAGTCCCAAGAGTTCCTTAACAGTTGTTACAGCTATATCGTGTTTGGGCTCATTTCACTCAGCTTGATGAGAACTTTAGAGATAGCTGAGGTATCATTGCCATCGAGGGTCTGAGGATGGTGACGGAGAGCAGGGGCAAGAGGTCCTCAACAGTTAACAGTACGTTTATCGTGTTTGGGCTCATTTCACTAGTCTTGATGAAAACTTTATACCTAGCTGGGGTATAATTGTCATCGAGGCTCTGAGGATGGTGACAGAGGGCAGTAGAAAGAGATCCTTAACAGGTAACAGCAACTATATCGTATTTGGGCTCATTTCACTCATCTTGATGAGAACTTTAGATGTAGCTGGGGTATGACAGTCGTTGAGAGTTTGAGAATGAAGACAGAAAGCAGGTGTAGGAGGTCGTCAATAGTTAAAAAAAAGTATTGTTTATAAAAAAAAATCTTATACTTTTTTTTAGTTACAGAAATTGACACAAGATTGGAAACTCAAAAGTGTAAAATAAAACCTTCAAAAAAAAAATCAAACCGACGAAACATCGAACTGAAAAGTAAAAAATATTTTTTTGTGACGTCACGGACGTGGGTAACAGCTGATTAAGCTCGTACAGTTTCGTTGAATAAAAATACAAATAGATTATTTCTCATAAACTTTTATTGTTGAAGTGCTTATACATAATCCAAAAAGTAAAATACATTGAAGTGCAGTGACAGTATACAGTATTATTGTGGTAAATTTGAAAATCAAAAGTGAACATTATCTAAGTGCAAAAATCACCCACCCACACAATACTTTTGACAAAAAAAAAAAAACAAATTTACGGACAAAGTCGCAATGAAAGTGCAACGAAGTTCTGTGATAGTGGCGGACGGATGTGTTGCGTGACTTCCCAGGCTCACTAACTGTAGCTAAATAAACCTAGCCAGCTGATAATAAATACCACATTACCTAAATTTGGTACAGACAGCGCCATCTGTGACACATTAGTTGTACTACGAAACTAGTTTCGTTGTCTTTGTTTATTGGAACCACAAAACAATAACACTTGAATATGGCTAAGTGTGGCACCTGTGGAAAATTTATAGCTGCGGCCAATGGTGTTCGTTGTTCCGAGTGCCCTGGGTCTTATCACCCTATCTGCCTTGGTGTTGCGTCGACGAAGGTGCCGCCTAACTGGTTGTGTCCGGTATGCAAGGCCAAGTTACCGAGGGCAGAACAGTCTTCTGCACCTGTTCTGGGTCTGCCTGTTGGTGGCTTACTCAGCAGCCAGCAAAATGTGACCCAACCCATCACGTGTAGTCAACTTACAGCTGATAATCAGGTCCATGCGCCAGAGGTCAGCCTACCATCTCAGCCTAGCTCCCCGGATACAACAGAGGCTCGGCAGCTCGACATAGCTCACGAGATTCGATGTTTTCGTGAAGAACTTGGCGCTATGAGAGTGGAATTGCGTGAGTTCCGGAACGAACTGGTCAGTTTGAGGTCTGATGTCGGATTGTGCAGGGAACGTGTGGATGATATTGAGGTCAGGGTCTCCCATCTAGAAAAGCGTTTGGAAGAGAAGGAACTGTTGTCATGTGACCACTTTGAAGAGACAATTACTGAGCTCAAGATCAAGCTGAATGAACGCGATCAAGATCTTCTGCTAAATGACGTCATGATAACTGGCATACCGGAATCTAGGGATGAGAGTCCAATACACATACTAAAGCTGGTGTCTTCGAAGCTGGGAGTACAAATCGACGAGCGCGATATAGTAAACGTGGAGCGTATTGGTGCGGTGCGCCGTAACTTTAACAGTAGCGGCAGTGTTGACGCAGCGGAGCCGCGGGCGCGCCCGCTCGCTGTGCGACTGTCGCGGCGCGCTACTCGCGATCAACTACTGCGAGCGGCGCGCGTGCGACGCGGGCTAACTACGGCGGACCTACAACTGCACGGGCCCTCTAGTAGATTTTATATAAATGAACGGCTGACGCCGATATATGGAAGTTTATTTTTCAAAGCGCGCGAGGCTGGGCAGAAGCATAATTACAAGTATGTGTGGACCAGGGACGGCCGCATCTATGTCAAAAAGGCGGATGGTGTGCTCCCGCAGCGCATTCGTTCCGATCGAGATCTGGCCCAAATTTTTGGCAATGTCACCGTTTGACGGGTTTACTATATGTATTTGTTAATAATGTACTTCATCTTAATCTATTGTTATTTACCCTTGTCTGTTGTGTCGTTAGTTTTAATATTTTACTTATCATTTGTTTTGTATTTGTTTGGCTGCAGCATGCCCTCCCTAAAGGGTGCGTTGTTTTGGCTGGCATTAATTGTGGTGACACGCGTTTGACAATCCCTATATCTATGTATATCAAGTATTTGTTATATTTTCACTCTACTCAATTTATGTATTTATTACAAGCATCTCAGCCTGCTTTCACGTATAAGACTGCAAAAAATGTAAGTAAACACATCGTATTATTTAATTATTATTTTCACAGTTACTTCACACATGTGCATATCTTAACCTACTTATACTTAGTTTATGAAGAGTTTACATTGAGTAATTATTATGAAAAACCGGTTACTACTTCTGGCCGCTTAGTGGTTGAATGTTCTTTTTGTGACATTGTGTTGCTTTATGATACGGAGTCATTGTTATGATGAGTGCAAAATATCTCACATTTGGATTACTCAATCCAGGCTCACTTGGCACTAATCATGATGAGTTTATTGCCGCAGTAGAACATCATAACGTCGACATTATGGCCATAAACGAGACCTGGCTTGGAACGGGTGAAGAGGGACGCGCGCCCGTCGTGCCCGGTTACCGGCTGCGACATGTTCCGTGGCCCGTGAGCGTACGCGGCGGTCGCGGCGGTGGTGTTGGGTTCTATATCAGGCGCGGAATAAAGGTGCGTACCCACGCTCACACGGTTAACTCCCTTCACGATGCGGTCGAACAAATGTGGCTTACTCTTAGCACTAATGGAATTAAAGTCGCAATAGGCACCGCTTACAGACCGCCATGGATGGATGTTGATTTATTTTTGGATGCGCTTACTTCGTCAGTTAATTCCTTAACGTCTTGCAAATACACTATTCTTCTGGGTGACTTTAATATTAATTATCTCAATAAATCAGACTCAAAAATGGTAAAATTAAATATGTTTCTACATTCTCTCAATCTAAATCAATTAGTTACATCTGCTACTCATTTCACTTCCACTAGCGAGACTCTTATAGACCTTATATGTTCTGATATGAAGGCTCGATACGTTGAAGTTGATTGGATAAGTGCGCTAAGCGCACATGCTTTTGTTACTGCAGTTTTTAATTTCAAAAAGGAGAAGATACCGCCAGTTAACATAACCAGGAGGAATTTAAAGAATATGCCGTTGGAGAAGTTTAAGGAAGACTTAACCTCAATAGATTGGCAAGCTGGAGCTATGTCGGGCGACGTAAATGTTATGGTGGCTCATGTCAACACTAATATCATCACACTATTCGATAAGTATGCTCCCCTTAGAACTCAGGTTATTAAAGATAGGTCATATCCGTGGATAACAGATAATATCAGGCTCATGATGAGCTTACGAAATCAGGCTCACTTGCGCTGTCGAAACTCGGATTCGGAAAGTAAAATATTGTATTATAAAGAATTAAAACGTTTAGTGAACAAGTCCATATATCACGAGAAGGTAGCTTTTTTCAAACAAAATATCAATAGTAAAATTCATTACCCAAAAATATTATGGAACAATCTAAAGTCTATTTTATTACCTTTCAAAAGTGTGGCTGAGTTACCCTCTCATTTCAATGACCCAAATAAAACAAACTCCCATTTCCTAAATATTCCAGGTGATATTGTGGCACCAGTGTCATGTATGGCTTATTTTGAGACTCATAGATTTAATGAAGGTAAAGGTATTTTCTCGCTTAGATCTGTGAACCAATCTGACATCATTAAAATCTTATCTAAATTAAAATCTAATGCAGAGGGTTTTGATCATATAACGCTTGACATGTTTTTCCTGACACTTCCTCAAACTTTAGATATCCTTAGTTCTATTATTAACAATTCCATTTCTACGTCTACTTTTCCTGACATATGGAAAATAGCCGTTGTGCGTCCTACTCCTAAACTCGCGAATCCAAGCACTATTAAAGACTTAAGACCGATCAGTATCTTAACCTTCTTGTCAAAAGTACTGGAAAAAGTAGTGCATTCCCAACTGACCACATATCTTGAGCAAAACAACATCTTACCGGATGCACAATCGGGTTTCAGGAAGGGACGTAGTACTACCACGGCGCTGTTAGATGTCACAGACAACATATTGGCGGCTCAGGATGAGGGTTGTTGTACCTTGTTAGTGTTGTTGGACTTTTCCCGAGCATTTGATGCCATTAATTTGTCTCTTTTGCTTACTAAGATGAAGTATTATGGGTTTGACACATCTACGATTGCGTGGTTTAAAAGTTATTTAAGCAATCGTAAACAGCTTGTTGAAATTCGAGATGTAAATGGATCTAAAATTGTTTCTAGCATGGCAGAAGTGGTAAAGGGAGTTCCACAAGGGTCAATATTGGGCCCTCCTTTGTTTAGCCTATATAGTGCTGATATCACTAATATTTTAAAACATACTCAATTTCATATTTATGCTGATGATATTCAATTGTATATCTCTTTTAAACCAGAACAATATGACGATGCGGTGAGACTGATAAACGAGGATCTGGAGAGAATTGTAGATTGGTCAAAACAGAATTCTCTATTACTTAACCCGGCCAAAACTAAATTTATGCTTTTTGGTGCTAAAGGTCAACTAGATAGAATAGACAGTACTTTAGCAAACGTTACCGTAATGGGTCAATGCATTGATCGTGTTTACGAGGCGAGAAATCTGGGACTGATTATGGACCAAGAGCTACGTTTTGAGGCTCATATTGCAAATTGTGTGCAAAATTGCTTCTATCGATTAAAAGTATTATATAAAATGCGTCCATTTTTAAGTGAAGAACTCCGTGTACAACTCGTTGAAAGTCTGGTTCTATCCAAGCTCAACTATGCTGATACTGTTACAGGACCTCGACTTCTGGCGCGTACCGTAAGACTTATCCAGAGAGTTCAAAATGCCTGTGCACGATTTTGCTTTAACGTTCCACCAAGGGGCCACACTACACCATTTTTGAACAAACACAGCATATTAAAAATGAAGTCACGTCGTAAACTGCACTTAGCTTGTCTTCTTTTCGGCGTCATCAAGTATAAATGTCCGTCATACCTGTACTCTAAACTGGCGTGGATAAATGATCACCGGCAGCGCAGGGCCAGGCGTTGCGCCCAACAGCTGGCTACCCCACATCATCGTACTGCAGCTTTTCGAGGCGGTTTTCGTTACGCAGCCTCCAAATGTTGGAATAATATTCCTCCTCCGATTAGGGACCTAAACAATTTAAATACTTTTAAAATCAGACTAAAGCATTTTATTCTTAGTTCGCAAATTAATTTTGAAAATATTAATATTGACAAATCATTCATTTAAATAAATAAAATATATGAACGGTATATTTTATTATTATTTACAATTTTAATATAATTTCATGTTTATAATCTAATCAGTATTAAGTTATTTCAATCTTTATTTACAAATAGCTATGCTGCCCTAGCTATCGTACTAGGATAGTTATTGCACTTATTTATTCGAATCGCTAGTTTTATGTAGGTATTTAGAATTTTAAATTATTTTAATGTAATAGATATAATTTTATTTTGAATGTAATTAACAATTGAATATAATTAAACGTTTTTATTTGAATGATTAAACTTGAACTCACCATAAAGTTGTGTACCTAATGCTAGGTAACGAAAGGATGCGAGCTGAGCTGTATGTGGTGAGCTTGTTTGGGCCTGTGTCTGTGTCGCCAGGAACTGTGTGATTGCACTTTTACACTGATACCTACTCTTTCCTTTTTTACGGAGTATAATTGATTAACCGTGTCTTGATTAGGTGTTAGGAATTTGTTAGGCACTTATTTTTATCAAAAAGCGGAGTTTTAAGTATAAGTCGCCCCTACTGCAGCGAGTTTTTTGTTTCTGTTCGCCTAGCGCCTGTCTGGCGCCATAGCGCAGGCAGCGCTCCCTATTGGTCGGTTGCCGCGCTACTGGTGGCGTCATTCTGGGCGCGTTATATTAAAAAACTTTTATATAAATCGTTAAAGCGCACACGTTTTTAACCCTTAACCACCTGACGTCGGTCTCAGAGACTCTGGCGATTTTATTTTCAAAATAAATCTGTTGCTATGCGCACGGTGCAACTGTGCATCCCTGTACTTTTTCCTCTTCCCCGGCAGTATACGCCACAAGCTTGGCAGCTCCAGACTTGCGCACAGATTTGAATTATAGGTAATTATATTTTGTGTGCGGTTTGAGTGACCGACGTCAGGTTGTTATGTTATTATTTCTACATAGTATTTATTTTATTGTCGGCTCGTAATGGCTGAAGCAAATATATTACGATGGCTACAGAGTCTGGAAATCATCTCAGTGTACCAGAACTTCGTTATTGATGGCAACTGTCAGTCAGATTCAGAAGCTAAAGGTGACGAGGCTAAATTTTACCGAAAAACAAATCTGACAATCATCAAAAAATTTGAAAAAAGGAAGACATGTTCAACATGCGACCCCAAAAAGAACCGTTAAACAGCTTTGTTTCGTATGTAAAAATCCAATTTACATTGAATATTGCCAAAAAATGTGCCTTGATTGTCACCGCAACTTGTAACACTTTCCACTTTGTAATTTTATAATAATTGTGTCTTGATTAAGCCAAAAATAATTTTAAACTCAAGATAATATGTTCGACTAATAGTACATAGGTATATTACAATATGTAGTCATTAAAATTCCTATTCACATCTCATATATCCAAAGTTCTTTCTTTTCTCTAAAATTTCATGTGTTTATTTTATGTCTTGATTTAGTAGAAGTAAATCAAGACTTTTTATTGTTTAAAAACTTAAAATTTATAAAAAATGTAATAAAAACATATATTTGACTTTCATTTAAAATAACATATAAATAAAAAATAATTAAACAAAGTAAATACGCAAGCGGTCTCTGTGACCGACGTCAGGTGGTAGTGTAACTGAAAAACACGTCAGGTGGCTAAGGGTTAATGTTATAATAAATTTTAATATAAATTTTATTTAAGCACATACATTTTTCCGTACACACATTTCTATTTGTTTATGTTATTTAACACTTTTACTGATTATGTTATTTGACACTTTTATTTATTTATTTTTTCTCTGCCTACCCTCGTCCGTGTGTCACTGCGTGGTGCCAACTGAAAACCAGCGCTGGGTGTCTTTCGCCCAGCATATGCTGAGTTGGTTACCCTTTTGGTGTGGACATGCTCAGCAAAATTTTTATTATTTATATGTCTGTGTGTGTCCATTATCGAATAAATGGTTTCTATTCTATTCTATTCTATTCTTTTTAGCTTTGGCGGCGCCAAAGAAACAATCAATGAATAGCTACGACGAGCTATTCAACCACAACAAGCTATACAACGAGCTATTCTGCTCTTCAAATAGTTAATTTATATGTTTGTTTGTTTGGCGCCGCCTCATAATTTATTGTTTGCTTTTCAGTTCGATGTTTCGTCGGTGTGATTTTTTTTTTAAAAAGGTTTTATTAAACAAAACAAGTCTAAATGTTATATTCTTAGAGCCAGTTGTTTGATCTGTAGTTAAGTTAACTATTCGTTAAAATCCTATACATTAATCACAAACTGCTTTCTTACAAAATCCCATACCCCCTTATTAATAAACGTGGACTAAAGTTACGCCAAGGTTAATCCTTAAAAATGTTTGGTTAATCCGAAGATTATCCTGGTTGTAACTTTAGTCTACGTTTATTAGTAAGGAGGTTAGTGTTTAATTATAAATAAACATTACTTGAAATAAGTTTTACATGATTAAACCTTATCTCATAATAAGTGCAAATTGTTCATTTAAGAATGCTCTATATATAACAGGACCTGTAATCTTAATAAAAAGGTATACCGCATTTTGATTCTACGGGTAGCGGGGTAGCGAAGAAATCTCAACGGTATGTCCGTTTTTTACCAGATTATCTTCCCCAAGATCATTAATCTTAGCCCTTTAAGTCGTAAGAGTACCATAAGTGCCATAAAGGCCCATTTCCCATAAGGTCCATAATGGACCCCATAATTCTTAATTCACTTATTCACGTTTCTAATGGTGTTTTTTCCCTTACCGCCGGAAATATTAACGAGGGCCAGTTAATAAAAAGAAAGGCTGTTTATAAATTCTTATTCTTTTATTTTTCGTGTGTCTTTCGGGATACCAAAAATAACGTTTTTAACTTCTTTCGTTTCGCCTGACTTGTACAAATGTTATGAATTAAATTATGAATTAAACTTATGAATACGTCCAAGCCATTTTTTAAAGATAGAATTTTAAAAACAGACGGAGAGAAATACGTTTTGGAAAAAATAAATATATTAATCTAATATCTTAGACGAGCAATTCTTGTATTTTTATTTATATATAATCAGGATCTCGGAAACGGCTCCAAGGATTTTCGTGAAAGTTACAGATATTTCGGTTCAAGGAATCGATTTATCAAGGTCCCAGGTTCGAGAAAAGCTCGGTTCCCAAGATATAGACATTTCAAAAACCGAGCAAAGCTCGGTCAACCAGATATTGATAATTATATAAACAGTGTTGAAATAATTCATCTGCTCCTCACAAATATTAATTAGACAAGAAACCAGAAAAATGTGAACACTTAAAAAAATTAAAAATTAAATATGTAACACTTCAATATCTCCAGTTCAGGCGAAAAATTGAATTTATTGGCGACAAAACTGCATTACAATAGAAAATGGAGTGGCATATATCTGAAATGTGGCATGCACCGGATTCCGGAGTGTTGAAGCGGAAATTGGCATAGGGGCGCATATGTTGGATTTCATTGTTGCTTACCGTGACGTGACTGTGGTATAAAGCATGGGAGAAAGCGATTTTATCAACCTAATTATAAGATATTGCTGTGGTAGCGGCCAGCTTTTATGTTTGGTTCGACTCCCATTTTTTATATGGATCCTGAGTTTCACCTCATCATCATCAGCCTATAATGTTCCCTCTGCTGGGACACAGGCCTCCTCTCTGTGAAAGGGAGTGGGCCCAGTGTGGGTTGGTAGATATCACATATCTTTGAATTTTGGGTTCTAGGACATGCCGGTTTCCTCACGATGTTTTCCTTCACCGTTTTGTGAGTAGTGGTAATGAAATGAACCTTTACAAGTTAATGCGCCTGGCAGGGTTCGAACCCAAGACCTACAACTCCACCGTCCACTCTGGATAAAGATCCAGGGCGGACGGTGAGTAATGGGCGATTTGCTGTCCGATCATGTACCATGCCGGGGCGACAGCGCGTCGTGTTCCACGCGCGTCGTGTTCGACCTCTAAGAGGGCCCCGTCATTGTGCTGTCAGCACAATGACGGGGCCCTCTTAGAGGTCGAAAGCCTGCCGGGGTCGCGAGACTAACGAGCTACCGTGACTCCGGATCGTAAAGGGCTATTGAAGCGTATGTATATGTAAATGAATATTTATCAGTACAAATCGGACAGTCCCGGGATCCTGCCTACCCCATTAATGTCAAAAGTCATTTTTACCCGTGGTGCTAGGCAACTGGACTTCTCCAATTTGTTATGTCCCTATGTGCCTTTTGGTCTTGTTTTGTTCTGTCTCCTGCTTGCATGGAGGGAAGTGGAAACATATTTTTCCTACTCCTCCACTATTTTTTTTCTGATTAATTTCGTTGCAGGATCCAAGACAGGTAAATTCGTTCTCCGGGACACGTCGAGCTTCATTGTCTCGGCGCTTTTCTGGTGGTTGCCACTGTTGATTCTGGCTCTCAGGAGTTGCAGTGGTTTGGGAATAGTGTGGTGGGTTTGTCCCAATAATAAAAATAGTCCTTCCTGTCTTGTCTTGGCTTGGACTCATCGGATATAAAGGATTTTCCAATAAAATACCTTGTAACAAATTCATTCTCTTATCCTCTATACCTCTCAAGTAAGTCTTTCCACCGCTAAAAGCCTGAACTTCGGTGCAAAGACTAAAGTAACACTTTTATTGGTTCTCCTGTTCGTTTCAAGGGTGCCAACAGTTTTATTTGAGTCGTGAACACTTCATACGCTATAAAACTGCTATTGGTTGAAATATTTCCTGTATATGTACGTGAACTGCTTGTGGAATGAGGTTTTATGTTTTGAACAATTGAAATACCTACCTAAATTTTTCACCGAAAAGTATATACAAAAATGATAACTCGTTATTTTTTCTTTCTTTTCTTTCTTAAAACCAGGAATATCTCGTGGCCAGTCGTGGATGCGTTGACAAACATTTAATTTTAAACTCACTACAATCACCCAGACTCTTTTTTTTTTTTTTAGGTGGTAAAATCATCAAATGAGTCCTCCCGCTCTGGGTGGGGCGGAAGGGACTGTCAGACTCTTACTGACTAAAATCCACCCGTGTTCCTTCCTATGCCCTTTACGTTCCGGGGCCACGGTATCCTGGGTTAAGAAAAAACCTGCGACCCCAGCAGGTATTTGGCGCGAAACACGACGCGCCACCGACCCGGGCTTGGTCCTTAGTCGGACGGCGAGCTACCCATAACTCACCGTCCGCAAGCCCGCTCCGCCGCTGTGCCCTCGAGGGACACGCGTTGGAGCGTCCACACGACAGGTTATTCGCATACGGGCAAAGAGACCCCTTAGGCACACAGTGCCTAAGGAAGAGTTTTTGCCCGCATCCCAGGGTGCACCGGCCCGGAAAACTGGTCTTCCCCCTGGACGTATCCGAGAGGGAATTCCAGTCCACGGGCGCACGTGGAGGTTTCCTGTCATAGCACCCCACAATCACCCAGACCCGGAAAAAATTTTTTAGATCATACAAAATTAACCCAGTCAACTAACAGTTATAGAGGGAAAGTTGTATAAGGTAAAGGGAGATTATTTGGTGAGACAGGCAACTCAGTGATAGTCTTAAAAGTCTCTCAAAATGTTACCAATGCAGGCTTTACTGCGAAATGATTTGTCACTACGTCTTGTCCACTTTAGTGGTGAACTAGTTGCATCATTTCGCATTAGGTGCTGCATGCATAGGTAACGTTTTGAGAGACTTTTAAGATTCTATCACTGAGTTGCCTGTCTCACCAAATAATCTCCCTTTACCCTATAGCTTGTTTTGAGCATTCATTGACTGGGCTAAATAGGTTTTGTCCCGTGAGGAAATCCCGAACCTCGCGAATATCAAGGCAGTCAATTTTTACATCAATCATGCCCTTTTTGACTGTAAATAAGGGTTCAACGCACTGTTTCTTCGTTTCATGATCATCTGTCTAGCTTTTTTCTGATGTAGCTGAATGCTTGTATTTTAACACTTTCACTGTCCTCGCAGCAGACACAATACCTAAACAATAGTCGTGAATCACATGTGATTCATCGGACAGGGAAGTGGTTAAAAAGAGCAGAGTACGGAGATATCTAGGCATTAGGTGGTCACCCATTTCCAGACCGGCCTTGACAAGCGAGGCTTAACCTGGAAGATCAACGAGAAGATAATAATTAAGTCAGAAACTCTAATGTATTCCAGTCAAGGCTGAAGGCTGAAGATAAGCAGGTAGGAACATACTTATCTTGATTAAAATGCATAAAAGACAGTGTTACCTCCTTCTCAACTCCTTCCTTACATTGTAGTTTATTATGATTAAAAGAATCTAACGTAATAGAAGTTAAGACGAATTTTCATTGAATTTTCATTCTTTAATTAATTTAATACAACACAATGTTTTAAACGTCCGCCGCTGAAGATAGTTTCATCTGCTTTTTGTTACGAAGGTAATAGTTGAGAATTGTTGCAGAATGTGCACTTCTCAAAATGTGCAGCAATCAAACAACTGGCTCAATAATATCTGTGATAATATTTAAACAATAAGGCCCTTCGTACACAAGGCGACTCAAGTTTCCGATACCTTACGACTTCGGTATCCAAGCAGCTATCGCAATACAACCCCATAGAGGTTCGAACACAAGCACTCGTCAATGGATACCAAAATCGTAAGGTGTCGGAGGCTTGCGTCGCCTAGTGTACGAAGGGGCTAAGATCTTCGATTTTGACGAAACGCGTTGTAGCTGGCATACGCAACAGGATCCGCGTACGAAGTCGCAGGCAGAAGCTAGTTTTAACAAGACAACAAGCATTCTTAAATCAACAATTTGCCCTTACTATTAGGTTAAGTTTTGTTTGAAAATAAAATAGACTTCACGTCGAATATTTTCTCTGTCGGCAGTAAATTAACTTCTAGTGTAGGTAATAACGTCTCAAGAAATGCAAAGTGGGCAATTTATTTCTTTATAGAAAATTACTTGGCACACTGCAACCGTGCTGAGGTGTCACTGGATTAATTTAAAAGGAAATTCGTTTTGTAAATAGGTTTTCGCCTTTTTTACAGACCAGATGATGTCAGAGCTTGAGTGAGACTATTCTGAGTAGATATGGGTAACTAGCCGATATTTCAATAGCTTAGCTAACCGTCTATTTGTGGTGTAATAGCCAGCTACCTAACCAGCTATTTGGCTACTTAGGCTATTGAACAATAGCGATTAGTAACTATAGCGGCGCGGCGCCCTCCGGTGTAGCTAGGTTGGACTTTAATAAAGCAACATCAAATGCCCGATCTGAATTCGAACCTCACCGCGCCAACAAAAATAGTGATGATGATTTTTTATAATCATAAGAAAAAAATATTTCTTCTCGGAGGTCACAATAACCAAAATAGTAACTATCAAATGTTTATTTATTTTAAACCTGACGATAACTAACCACGTTTCTCATCATCGTATTTCATAAGTTCTTTTATTTAACGAAATTAATAAGTATAATTCTTTCTAATCTATTTTGAGAATATTGTGAGAAAAAGATGGACGATACGAATGAAGACCGCACACGCGGAGCGCAGTGAGCGCGCACACAGCTATCGGTTATTGGCTAGTCTCGATACTCGGTTTCGAATACCGGGACGGCTAGAAAACGTAGCAGTTAGCTATACCGTGGCGGCTACGCGGCTACGAGCGGCTACGTGGCCATCAGCAGCTACGCGGCTACCACTACTGCTACTAATCCAGACATGCAAACAACACACACAAGTATGGAATATTTAATTGAAAATAGTGTAATAAATTGTATTACGGTACGTATTAGGTAGTCTAAATGCAATTTACCTGTTCTATTACGTATACCTCTGAGAATGACCACAAAATATAACTAAAATTAACCCTGCAATCAGCCTCGTTTCCCAATGATTCATTACTGCCCATTAATGCTGGTCATCACTTTCCTTAATACGTAACTGGAACAGTAGATTACAAATAATGAGTACCAAAAAACCTAAACCGCATTCATTCACACAAATACTGTTTCTTTTCACGCGTAAACAGACTGATTTTCACGTAAACATTCACAGTTATGATGAAAGGTGGCGTGATTGTTACTCACGGCTTTAGGTAAATAAAAGTAATACAAAAACATCCTATTTGTCTTATTTTGTTTGATCTGCCTATTGTTGACATAGCTTACTGACTGCCTCGTCTAGTCTCAAGCATTAATGAGGTCCCTGGTTCAATTCCCAGGTTGGGCAATGTGTTATTGGGTTTTCCAATTAGGAATTCTTCAGTAGCTAACTTGCGTAAAACACCCATAGGTGTTTTATTAGGAACACAATTTTTTTCATGGTTTTATCAATTGATTCTCCCACCCATTGGCAAAGCGGGAGGGACTGTCAGACTGTAACTGACTAAAATCCACGGTGTCCTTCAATGGCCCTTTACGTCCCAGGGTCATGGTAATTCGATAAGTCCCGCAACCCCGGCAGATTAGGTTATTCAACAAGTAAGCTGAAACTGTGCTGATAAGCTTTTCCACATTCTAAAGGCAAAACGAAGAATTCCAAGTATATGGCCAAGCGTCAGTAATAAGATCCTCGGGCTCCTAGGGCTCCTGAAAAAGGCGAAGAATTACCGTTGAGAAAGCACTATTATTGAGTGAAAAGAGCTCCTTTTCTTACGTTTCAAATCGGAAACCTCAGCTTTTTTTTTTAGCGTGGTAAAATCATCAAATAAGTGTGGCAACGATCCTCATATTGAAGATTGTATCAATTGGATTATAGTAGGCATACACCATCCTGCCTATCGATACGATAGATTTGACGCTTGCAATTGTTTCAAATCGGCAGTTCGTCCATATACACCATACACCATCCTGCCTATCGATACGATAGATTTGTCACAACTTCAAATCTGCACCAGTGATGCCAACTCAGCAACTAGATCTGGCTATTATTCGGTGACGACAGCTACAATTTCTAGCACCTTTTCATTTCATCATGAGACTATCGAATTAGATTAAAAAAAGTGGTGCAAGCGATTTTCGACCTTATCGACATTAAAAATTTAGTTTGTTTTTCTCACATTCTCATTCGTTAACATTGCTTCTTCATTAAAATCCGGTGTTTGCATCGTTGTCAATAAGGTCGAAAATCGCTTGAAGGTTGGAAAACATTTGCTTAAGGATTGCAAGTTAAAAAAAGTGGTGCAAGCGATTTTCGACCTTATCGACATTTAAAATTTAGTTTGTTTTTCTCACATTCTCATTCGTTAACATTGCTCCTTCATTAAAATCAGGTGTTTGCATAAATGTCAATAAGGTCGAAAATAGCATGAACCTTTTTTTAACTTGCTTTCGTGGTCCCTTGACACCTCTCAAGTTTTCAATCGTATTTTGGTTTAAAATAAAATGAATAACTCTTTTTTTTTACGAGTGTACATGCGATCCATGTGCGAAAAGCCTCAGTTTTCCTGGTAAGGCCACGTACACATGGCGATTATTTTCCCGTATACTGTATACAAGATTTTATCGAATAGAGCAGTAATAACAGTTCACAAATGAAAACTTAAAAATAGTTTAAACGGCGTTCATACGGGAAAATCCCGTGTTTGAGAAATATAATATTTTACCGTGTACCGTGCAAAGTTGTCCTAAAACTGGTCAACTCTATTCGATAAAATCTCGTGTACGGTATACGGGAAAATAATCGCCGTGTGAACGTGGCCTAACCGTCCCTGTAGAAAAGTAGCTAAAAAGTTTAGCCACAAGTTACACTTTTTAGCTTTTTTTCTAGCACCTTTATAAAATTAGCTAACTATCTATGAAGTTGCTGAGATGGCATCACTGCTGCCGATTTGACGTTGTGTCAAAAACGATTTGATGACCTATCAAAATTGGCATGTCATGCCATCAAATTGGCATTCCACCCCCATACACGTTCAATTCTATTTGAGCAAATTGGCAGTTTTATGCCGAATTGACAAATAGGCAGTATGGTGTATGGCTACCATAGAGGGAATAGCTTTCGATTGTAGGACCGAGCGAGCAGTGGTGGCCCAGCGGTATCGGTTCCGACTTACGAGTTGTAGGTCGTGGGTTCGAACCCGGCCAGGCGCATTATTACTTTGTATAATTTATTTCATCACCACTGCTCTCAAAACGGTGAAGGAAAACATCGTGAAGAAACCGGCATGTCCTAGAACTAAAAATTTGAAGACATGTGACATTTACCAACTCGCACTGGGCCCGTGTGGTGGATTATGATCCACTCCCTCTCACAGAAAGGAGGCCTGTGTCCCAGTAGTGGGAACATTATAGGCTGATGACGATGACGTAGGACCGTTCTGCCAAGTTCTTTCTGGTCCACCTGAAGTAGGTGCACATAATTGACTTTTTTTTCGTCAAAAAAAAAAAAAGCCATGATAGTCTCACGCAAAAATAAACTTATTTTCACTTCAACATCTGTGATATTTACGTGATTATTATTAGTCACGTTTTTCGGTAAATTAAAGTATGTGATATAAACAAAATAAATATTCCATTCATCTCTTGGTTTACGTAACGTGTAAAAAACGCCCGTCATTTGGTATGTTTTTATTTATTTGTCGCTTTGATATTGAATTACTTATCTCTCGGGAGTCTGTCTAGACTTCAGAAGAGATCTTCGATAGTTTTGGAGTACCTTGGTGAAATTTTAAGTAGTCAAGAATCCAGCGGTATAGTGCCTCGATTCTGATTGCTCTAGTTTCGTGGAATATGTTGTTTAATTTATCTATCAAGATTCTAGGTCTTAGGTGCATGTACGACCAAAATGCCACGGGCACCGTTGTTTTATACAGTTGTAGAGCTATTCTAATTGTTATTTAAAAGAATTAGAAACCAATAAAAAACAGAAACTTGCATATTTTTTTTGGTTTTATAATGGTAGATGGAGTATTTTATAGATCAATCTCCATTCAAAACATATTAATTATAAATAAAAAATAATTATTGACCATATTGTGTGCTCGTAACATTATTTTAATTTTGATACAAACACGGCTAGACGATTTAAAAATGAACATTTTGTGACATTTTTTTTAATACGTATATTTGATTTTATAAAGATTTTCTTCTAAATTCCGGACGCATAATTATATCCCTGTCATTCACTACCTATTGTGATTTTGTATGGCGCGTGGTCTCAAGGTTATTATGCTCAGGGAAGGGCCTTAAACTACCACTGAGTTGCCTAAGACGTTGCAGGTCTTTATGCGATTGCAAGGAAAGCAAGGTGCGATCAAAGTTTTTGCGGGTAAGATGCATTTTAGCAACGTATAGTAAGCTTGGCTGTTGATCAAACAAGTCACCGTTAATGGTGCTTTTGCATGTTTCTTCACAATGTATGAATCTGATGGCACGGGTGCTTCGGGAGGTACCTGTGTCTAATGCGGAAGGAGGAAACGTCTGGGTGTCATCACTGCGAAGATCGCCCGGAGGACACGGTGGAGCATACGGTGCAGGACTACCCAGCAGCGGCGGCGCACCGACGTGTCCTCACGGCTGCGATAGGCGGAGACCTCTCGCGCCCGGCATTGGTTTCGGCCATGCTGCGGGGCGAGACGGAGTGGGAAGCGGTCGCCTCCTTCTGCGAAGCAGTAATGCTCGCGAAGGAGGAGGCGCGCCGCGAGCGAGAGAGGACAGAGTCCTCCCTCCGCCCCAACCGCGGTGTAGGACGCCCACGGCGACGGACGTCGCGAGACGATCTCCGGCCACCGTAGGCGCGGGCATGCGGGCAGCGAGTAAAGGGCAACTCGCTGCCCGACCAAGGACCATGCCCGGGTCGACGGCGCGTTGTGTCCCACGCGCGCCTCAAAGAGCGTCAGCATAGTGACGGGGCCCCCCTCTCAGAGGGCCAAAGCCTGCCGGGGTCGCGGGATTATTCCCTTACCGTAACCCCGGAACGTAACAGGCTATGAAGGACACCGTGGATTTTAGTCAGTAGAAGTCTGACAGTCCCTCCCGCCCTGCCCGGGGTTGGAGGACTCATTTGATGATTTTACCACGCTAAAAAAAAAAAAAAAAATGTATGAATCTGATGATCTCACGAAAGAGATGATTCATACATCCGCCACTTTCTTTTACAACATGAAGTAGTGATTATCATTTGTTTATCTAAATAAACTTTCCTAGTATAGTCCGGTCAATTTAGACATTCGAAGTTACATAAAGTACCAGCAAGCTGAATTTCTGTGAAGTTGTTCAAAACATAATTGTAAACAATGTCTAAAAGTTCCCCATTATTCCCCTGTAAGGAAAAAAACATATTCAAGGTCAAAGGTAAAAAAAATGAGTTTTTCGCGATTTGCAGCAAAACGGTAAGTTTTATCATAAAAGTACCTCAGACAAAAATTGTAGATCATAAAATTATCTATAAAATGTGTTAATACTTTTTCTTACGAGCACCCGTTTCAGAGATTTCATCACCCGATTCAAAAAGTTATAAAAGTTGTTATCGTCAAATGCATCTAATGAGGTAGTGTACTTAGCGCGTTTTTTTAACGTGGTTTCCCCAGTAGGCCTACTCCACGAGTCAGTTGTGATCCTGTTTATTGTAAAACTATTGCAAAATAACGGAAATTTTCAAAGATTGGGAAAGATAAAAGCGTGCCTGTCCCTTGTTCAATTTACTTGCATCCAAAATGAAGATGAAGAAGAAGCAGGAGAAGAAGATCAAGAAGAAGAACAAGAATTTGAAACTTACGAATGAGACGAATAAACTTCAACACTTTTTTTTTCATTTACATCGCTTTTATCTTTCCCAATCTTTAAAAATTTCCGTTATTTTACAATAGTTTTACAATAAACAGGATCACAACTGACCCGTGGAGTAGGCCTACTGGGGAAACCACGTTAAAAAAAACGCGCTAAGTACACTACCTCATTAGATGCATAAGACGATAACAACTTTTATAACTTTTTGAATCGATAAATCTCTGAAACGGTGGCTCGTAAGAAAAAAAGTATTAACACATTTTTATAGATAATTTTATGATCTACAATTTTTGTCTGAGGTACTTTTATGATAAAACTTATCGTTTTGCTGAAAATCGCGAAAAACTCATTTTTTTACCTTTGACCTTGAATTTTTTTTTTCCTTACAGGGGAATGATGGGGAACTTATTTATTTATTTATTTATTTATTTTATTAAGGTTAACCAACAATTGTTTACACAGTACATTACAAACTTAATGACTAGGGTAACATTTACAGGTGCAACAATTAATTAAAGGTTAACACCACATGCACAATTAATAAAAACGGCTTTAGATAAGGTATCTATTTAAGAAAATTGATGGTAATTTCTTTTTTTATAGGTACATACAAAAAAGTCAACAATTGATAAAACTTCCAGAAAAAAAATGTAAAGTCACAATAAATTCAACAATAAATACAATAAATTCAACAATACAATTCAATAAATTCAACAATAAATTCAATAAAAACAACAATCAATTCAACAATAAATTCCATAAACATAAAAAAGATAACATTCGTAACAGAATTTTTCTTCATATCATAATTAACTTATAATTTATCAATTAATTAATGAATACAATTAAAATGATAATGAATTATAAATCATAAAATTAAATTAAAAGACAAAAAAAGAAAACAAAGGAAAACAAACAAAGGAACTTCTAGACATTGTTTATAATTATGTTTTGAACAACTTCACAGAAATTCAGCTTGCTGGGACTTTATGTAACTTCACTCACATTTTTTGGTCTAAATTGACCGGACTAGTACTATTCACAGTATAATGTTATCATAACAATACAGTACTCAGTTGATTTTACAACGTGTTTTAATAGCTAGTACATACACGTGTCTGGTTCAGGAAATTCTCGTGATGTGTGCAATATTGACCCTTGAGATAGAGTAAACAGGACATGCATTGCTATGTCAATACCTTGTCTTGATTTTCCAATACGAAATGTGGTCATAGCTTCTGGGAATTTCGAGTTCCGTTTGTAATTCGGACAGACTTTTTTCAGGAAAATTAAAAATGGCCTATAGCAGCTCTAACAGTTTGATGTCAATAATTGATGGTAATTTCTTTTTTTAATAGAGCCTATAAATTAGCTGTCTGCCAATTAAAGTCCTGTCGAAATTGGTACAGCCGTTTCGGAGATAACTTCCAGAAAAAAAATATGTAATAGGTACTTTTGAAACTTTCATGTGCGTTAAGTATAAGACCACTTGTAAAGATCCGTTTTTTTCACCGGACAACGGACCGGCAATAAACAGATATTATCCTATTGTACCTAATATTCGCCGGACAAATGGCAAGTGCGTTTATACACTTTATAAAGTTTAAGTATAAACCAAATACCACCGCAAATTCCGTGAAACAAACGGTCCGTTGTCCCGTGAAAAAAATGAACGTATAAGAGAAGCCTAAAGGTTTCATTTTACAGAGACGCACTTAATTTTTTTTTTGTATATGTTAACGTCATTGTATACAATTCTTAAGAAAAGTATGTAATACCAAAAACCGCCCGTTAATGTGAGAAATCTAACCTAACCGAATCTCGAGGTACCCGTGACGTCTACTTTCAAAGGCACCAACAACATTTGGGCACCCCGAGTTTCAGTTTGATTAGTTTCCTTTAAAACTTTCCCCACGCAAATAGGGGCTCCGTTTTCCGATCACGTAGGTAAATTCCTTTTTATACGTTTCTTAAATAACTTCGGAATTGTATACAATTCCTAGAAATCATTTTTAGGAATTGTATACAATTCCGAAGTTATTGTATACATTTCCGGTACCTAGGATATCTAACCCAGACTATCCCTGAATATAACACATGGATGACTATGGTCATGGGGAATTTATCTCATTTGATTGTTAAACCGAAATGCTCTCTATTGGCGTCATAAAGTGTTATCGTTCACCGAACAAATTGATCACGGTTACCGTTGACTGAACACATTATTGTACGCATCATTGTACCTATTACTTTACACTTTTTTTAAGTCAGAACTGAAATCACAGTGGCTAAAATCCACCGAGAAAGACAATAATGTAAGTTCCGGGTTTGATTAATCTGGCGCCCTGGCCCGCCCCCGTCAACGGGGTAGATTTCCCATATACCCTGTTGAAGGAGGCGGATCAGGGCGCAAAAATATGTTACACAACCGACTCTAGCGAGATCGATAAAACTATTTTTTCAATCTGTCCCGTTGACGGGACATAGGCAATGGGGGGGACCATGTATTTATTCATTGCCATTCACTCCGTTACGTGTTAATGGCAACTAGCGGGCTCGATTATAAAAAAAAACCGTCAACCCCGTTGACGTGGCAGGGCCATTGGGCCAGATGAAACCGACCCGGAAAATTAGGTGATGTTGTTTTTCGTTGGATTTCGGCAAAATAAATTTCTTCCTGGATGAAACCAACCCTAAATTCCTGTATACTTACAAAGCCAACTCCTTTAATTCTTAGGCCTTAAAACCAGCTTAGTCTGTATGAACTGAAAACTAAGTAGGTGTTAAAACGAGCCGACGAAGTAAAGCGCTTACATGACGCCCTCAGCCGGCTAATTACGTGTGTCAAAACTTCGTAAGCTTTGATGTGACTTTAACGAAGTTTTGAGCGCAAATTCAAAGGAAAGGTGAGTTTTGCAGATTTCGTTTTGACATGTTTTCTTGTTAATCTTTGTAAAGGTGTGACAAAACGAAAGCTTGTATAAAGCATAATCTAACAAAATGCATATACTCGTATCATCTTTGGCAGCCCTATTCCAACCACTGCTAACCAAAGTCTTCCTTCCTTTTGTGTTATGTTTCACTGAGCTGCACAAGTCTAAACCAAGTTTTATTCACGATTTATATTTTACGGTAAACGTGATTACTATGGTTATTTCTTGGTTTTTATTAATAACGAGCGGCCCGGTATTAACAAAATGATCCACCATTTATTGAATTCATTTGTTACAAAAAAGGTGATAAGTAAAAAACCGTTCGACCGATTTTGTGCAAACTTCACATAAACCATCTACTAAATAGTCCGAACAAAGCCTAAACTTTGGTTTGGATAGGTGGGCCTATTCTTGAGCTATAAAATTATAACAAAAAGTGGCATTGATTTTTAAATAGCCAGTAATTTGTAATAACGTCATGATCTGGTAAATGTAATGTATTTTCTTGGTTTTTATTAATAATTGACTATGTGGTGTGGTAAAAGTAATAAATAAAACAAACAAGTAACAATCTGTGTTGGTAAATATTCCTCTTATATCACCTACGAAGACGGCTAGACTCAGTCCCGCTCCGCGGGGCTCCTATTTCTGCGTACAATAACACGATGGGTTTACTGCTGGGCTGAAGTAATGATGTTCCAAACAACAATATTTTTAAATATTTCCCTAACGTTACAATATCATGTTTACATTTTAAACTATTTGCATGACTTAATAGGTCACCGCTGAAAGTCAGCAGTTTATCGAACTCACCAAACTCAGTTTTATCTGAATGTAGTAAGGTCATACTGATTGTTTTGGTAAGTAGCTTTTTTCTTTGCAGAGAGATAATTATTATATATATATTCTTTATTGTGTACAAAAATAATTACAATAAAAACATTAACTTAAATTTAGTTCACAAAGGTGAGCTTATCTCTAAAAAGAGATCTCTTCCAGCCAACCTGTAAAACTGATATATATTCGAGATAAATAGTACGGTGACAAGAAAAATGTACACACAAATAATTCAATTTTTAAAACCATCCAATAAAATAAAATAAATATACATATATAAATATAACCATATACATACACACAATAAATATATATATATATATATATATAAAATATATGAAATACATAAAAATAATATATACATAAATATCATGATTGTTGTGAAAGGAAGTGCTCTTTCAATTTTTGTTTAAAAGATGTTACAGAGGGAGAATTTTGGATTACCAATGGTAAATTGTTCCAAAGTTTCGTAGCTCGATAAGTAAAGGAATTGAGGAAAAATTTTGTGTTCGCTCTAGGACACTCAAGAACCTTAGTGTTACATGCGCGCCTAGGCCGTGGATTAGGTGATTATTATAGTAGTTTGGTGGTTTTCTGATCATCATGGAAACCTCCAAAACTAAACAAGAATTTATCACCAGTTGAGCTTTAAATTGGTGGATTATGGCCCCCTCCCTCTCACAGAGAGGAGACCTGTGTCCCAGTAGTGGGAACATTATAGGCTGATGATGAAGACCTTCAAATCCTAGCTATCAAAAAACTAAAACTGCTATACCATTCAGTAGAGGTTGGTTTCCGACCCTCCCTGAATGTGCATTAATTTTATCTACGAGTATCATCGTGTATTTTACTATTTGTCATCATGGTGCGTTCGTATCGCATACGATTTTTTCTGTGAAATCTACACGTAGTTATACGCCTTTTCATGTTCAGTTTTCAAGAGCTGCTCAATCGAGAGATGAATGAACTTGAACAATTTTTTTGTGGTGTTATAATCAACTAACTGTTGTCACGAGCTTCACCCGCGTGTAAATCACAAATTATCCAACTGCTACTAAATTATAAACTTAAAACCTAAATACGAAAATCCATTCAAATCTGTTCAGTATGTTTTGTATGAAAGCGTAGAAACAATCCATCTACCCTCACAAACTTTCAAATAATATGAGTTAAATTAGTGTAAAGTTAGATACAAATAAGTTTAGATTTATCTGTTTTGACACGAACAGATTGCCATTATGTTATGATATTAAACTTCATCCAGAACATAATTATATCTTTACAAAACAATAATAATATGTCTTTGGTTCAGTTATAAGCCGATTATATCGGTTCGTACCGGGTTTGGAAAAAACAATGATTACGTTTACGTACTATTCTGATAGTAAGTGTAGATACCGGGGTGGTACCAAAGTCCAATTTTTGATAGCCTAGCTGATAATAATTATTGTACTGTGTACATAGTTTGATGAACAAGATACAATGACTCATAGTTATTTTCCTAGTTATCCACTACCATCTTTGCCTATTTCTGTTTCACCAAATGCAAAGCATCAAATCAGATTTTGAAATATGAGAGATAATGTACAAAATCAGTTTTTTTTTTCAGTTTTCACATCGAAACGGGAATTACTTTTATTTGTATTTCCTTCTTATTATCTACAGCTACACTAATATTATAAAGAGGAACGATTTGTATTTGCGTGAGTATATTTGTGATGAATAAACTCAAAAACTACTGGACTGATTTCAAATATTCTACCACCAGTTGAAAGCTGCTTTAGTCCTGCTGCTTTAGCTAATTGCGGTACTAAAGTATCAGAACTGTCTCATTCTTAAGTACAGTGGTACTGCTGAATGCATAGTCAAGGCCTGTGCTAATGTGGCTCCAAAACCCGTAACCTAATACCTACTGTATAAATAAAAAAAAAACAGATAAACGAAAAAGATCCAATCCACATGGAACCATGGATCTAATGTGGATTGGGTCATTGTTTACATGCTTATGCATTTCTGAACTCTGCAATTACATGCACTATTCTGTACCGTATTCTTGAACCAGTTTGGCTAAACTTTATGTAAGTAAATCTGTTTGTCTATCAAGATCATTGTACTAGGTAATCACAATAACTTTTATCTTCATCTACTTTTATTGTATCCCGATTGAAGCACGCGATAAAACACTGATTATTGTCCTCTATAAAATCCGGAACAAAGACTGAACTTTACACTAGATACTCGTGCCATTTTTAATAAATCATAAAATGGATTATGAGCTTTAAATTTATCAATTTATGACACTAAATAATCTTTATCATAATATATTTTTCCTTTAGTTTTCCGTTCGTTAAAGTACCCACCGAGAGAGGTCAGTCAGTACAAATATTTGAGTCCAATTTCTGATACAGTTGAAAAATTACTTTTATATCAATGGTGTAAGGTTCCAAATGCATAACTGACACTCCCTTTTGAAGTGCAACAATCACATGACAGGGAGTCTCCTCTGGGGTGCTATGACAGGAAACCTCCACGTGCGCCCGTGGACTGGAGTTCCCTCTCGGATACGTCCAGGGGGAAGACTAGTTTTTCGGGCCGGTGCACCCTGGGATGCGGGCAAAAACTCTTCCTTGGGCACTGTGTGCCCGAGTGGTCTCTTTGCCCGTATGCAAATAGCCTGTCGTGTGGATGCTCCAACGCGTGTCCCTCTGATCAGCAGAGGGCACAGCGGCGGAGCGGGCTTGCGGACGGTGAGTGATGGGTAGCTCGCCGTCCGACCAAGGACCAAGCCCGGGTCGGTGGCGCGTCGTGTTTCGCGCCAAATGCCTGCTGGGGTCGCGGGTTTTTTCTTAACCCAGGATACCGTGACCCCGGAACATAAAGGGCATAGGAAGGAACACGGGTGGATTTTAGTCAGTAAGAGTCTGACAGTCCCTTCCGCCCCACCCAGGGCGGGAGGACTCATTTGATGATTTTACCACCTGAAAAAAAAAAAAAAAAAAAAAAAAAAAAAAGGGTGTCTCCTCTGTATTACCTTTTATCATTATAGTATTACAACATTATATCAAAGATGTATCATATAACGTGATTACTACTTATGCATCATGTCCCGCTGTCGCCATGTCGCTCGGATGTTAGAAAATTTTATAATTTGTTAATAATTTAACTTGTTGTGTATTATTTTGCTACTCTAAGTTATATAACTATCACTAACAATTTATAACTTTTGTTACATTTTGTTTAAAAAGGTTACACAACAAAATGTTTTCTAACATTTTATAACACATTCGTGTGCATCATGAACACCTTTTAATTAAAACTAGCTGCTCCCCGCAGGTTTACCTTCGCTGCAGGGCTCCCTTTTTGTCATTTGAAATCATTTAGAACTAGTAGTACCTGAGATTATCGAGTTCAACCAAACTCTTCATAAGCTTTATTATAATATTATGTACTAGCTATTCTCCGCGGTTTCACCCACTTTTCTCGAATCCACGAATGAAGCCCCATTTTTTCATATCGTCGTTTTTTTCCAGGTGCATAAGTAATTAAAAAAACTAAGTTTTCAATTCGAAAATCAGTTTTTTGAAATTAACGCGCTTGACCAACCACTTATGCTCTTCAGCTTGATATTATTAGTATAGCTAGGTAAGTGACAATTTATAGCCTCTCGCTGGCCATTTAATCTTGGCAATGTCAAAAGCGGTGGCACAGCATCGAGTGGTGCTAGGTCGAGAGCACTACACAGTGTGAACAATGATATCCGTTCTTTGAGCTAACTCACAAAGGGTAACTAGAATTTTAGGTGCATTATGGCCCCTTTGTGACGTCAATAGTCTCGTTTTTAGGCGTTCGAATCATCATTTGAGTCTTCCCGCCCTCTGTAGGCCGGAAGAGACAGTTAGACTCACTGACTAAAATTAACGGTGTTCCTTTAATAGTCGTTTCACGATCACGGTAACCTTTTTAGTCAGCCTCCACCCGGGAGACAGTCCCGCAACTCCGAGTATTTGCAGAATTAAAACTGTTATTCAGATGTTTATTTTTTAATCCCTACTGTTTGAAGTCTAGTCATATCTGTCGCAGCACCGACGTAATGTGCAGTATGAAGGTTCTCGAATGGAGACTGTGCGTAGGTAAACGTAGGGCGGAACGTCCGCCGGCAAGATGGACCGATGACATGAAGAAAGTAGTTGGCAGTGGCTGGATGAAAAAAGCAGTAGATCGTGCGCTGTCGCGCTCCCTGGGAGAGGCCTATATCAAGCTGTGGACTGCAATAGGCTGAAATCATGATGATGATGGCAGTTTGAAGAAAAAAAAACAAAATCAATAAAGGTCCGTAATTTTTAGGGTTCCGTAGTCAACAAGGAACCCTTATAGTTTCGCCATGTCCGTCCGTCCGTCCGTCCGCAGTTTAGCTCAGAGACGCACAGTACTAGAGAGCTGTAATTTGGTGTAACACTATACGGATTTGTTTTTTGTGCCGAAAACTATAATTAATTAATTTAAGAGAAGAAATGGTAAAATTGAAAATTATAATTTTGACGAGACAAATTGAATCGAAAAAGCCTTGATGAGTATGCCATAGGGTCATGATGTCCGTATGATTCGGGGATACCGCACGATTTTTTTTTGCTGCCCTGGGAGGGTACCGGTGGGAAGAGCTCCGGCGCGATCAGTACTTAGTACTTGTTCATAGGCGTTCCTGACCTACCGAACGCGCGGGCGCGGTCTGATGAGAAAGGAGGAAACGGGTGCACCGCTGCGAGGATCGCGAAGACGTGCAAAACTACCTCGCTTGGGCAGAGCGGGTTTCACGTGTCTCACATTGGCCGCTCGCGAAAGCGGAGGCGGGCCGCGTGAGGGAGAAGACAGCGTCCTCTCGTCCCAGCCGCAGTGGTGGACGCCCACGGCAACGGACATCGCAAGACGATCTTCGGCCACCGTAGGCGAGGGCGGCGAGTCGCTGTGTCCGACCACGACCCGGGTCGTCGGCGCGTTGTGTTCCAAAGCCTGAGGGCTATTGGGTGAGATTCTAGCGACAAGTTCAAATTGGTGCTGAACTTACCTGGCGTCGCGAGTGAATCGCGCGCTCCGCCGCTAGTTCGACGTGAGATTAAACTGAACGCTGCCTGCTCGGGTTCGGCGCGCCGACGCCTGTCGACGGCGGCGGCGGCGCGGGGAAAATCACGGCGGCGGCGGCGCGCCGGCGCGGCGCTCATATCTAGAACACACACAAACATCTCACGCGTTTGATATTGACGCGAGCGGCGCGCGCGCGCCAGTCGCTAGCTTGCCCGCTACTTACACCGCACGTGCGTATCGTACGTGAACACTTGGATATTACGCCATATGTTTGATATTTCGTGACCGCGCCCGCCACCGCGCCCGCGAGTCAACGTGAACAAGTACTTACACGTAAAGTGAGGTTTTTTTTTTCTCGCGTACCCCTTAGTGTGGGGTATCCTTAAATAGGCCTTTAAAAATAATGATAGTTTCCATTAACAATTTTTTGATAAAAAAATTCGTTTGTGAAATATTAAGCTTTAAAGTGCTAAATTTTGCTCGATTCGAGTGTCCCCCCCCTCTACCAGCTAAACGGTTATGTTTGGGGGTGTGAAAAAATTCACAATAGTAGTGTATATAACGAAGTTTAAAAGAAAATTATCATGACTAAGTAGGCTTTACAACTTTACGAGTAAAAGTCGACCAACTTATAAAATGTACTTGATATCATATTTTCTTAAACAAAATGTATCGGAGACAACTGCAAATGTAAGTTTGTCAACTTTATTTTTACAGCTTTTATAGGTATGTTTTTTGGGGATAGGTAGGTTTTTATCGTCAACTATTTTTAACTAAATTCAAAAAAGGAGGAGGTTCTAAATTCGTTGTAATCTTTTTTCTTATGTATTTTCCCCGATTTCTCAAAGACTCCTGGACCGATTTTGAAAATTCTTCTTTTTAAAATTATATTCAGCGAATCAGTTTCGTTAGTTCGCATAAGTATTTTGATGGGCAACTACGGAACCCTACACTGTGCGTGGCCCGACACGCACTTGGCCGGTTTTTTTTTAATGTACCACTTATGCCCTTTGCCCTCGAAATAAAGGAAAAGAATCACAAACAAAATTGTAAATAAATAATATTATTAGCAAACGTAAAAGGCACATAAAAAATTCTAGATGTTTTATAACGAACGAAATAAATATTCTATCCCCATATGTAAGGAAAACGATAACTCAATTTTCGGAGAAATTGAGTTATCGTTTGTTTTGAAGATGTATTTAAAGTACCTATTCTATTTTTACTGTCAAATTGTGTGTGCTTCTGCTTAATTCTTTGGGATTACAAATTCAGAAGTGCTGTTGTGTTTTAATATATACAACGTGTAACGTTAATAGCGCAAAACATCTCGTGGGGTAACTCAGCCCATGTTACTGAAGTACTGAACAATGTTTGTTCTAAGACTTTTGGAAATTCGCATAAAACCAAATTTGGGTTTTCATACATAATTATATGCCCGATCGATTTCTCATTTAGCATGAAAAACAAATTTTGAAAATGAAAAGCAAAAAGATAAAAAAGGAATTTTTACATTTTTGAGTTACCCTTTTTGACTTACAAGCGTTGTATGTCTGAACAAAGTTGGTATCTCTCACGAATATTGTTTATTTTACTAACGAGACATCAAACGTAGGTACATTTTGTGCCTTTTCACTGAATTCATATTTGAGTGCTTGAAAAGCAAAACAAAGTTATTTTTATTTCTAGTTGAATTGGTAAACATTTACACAATTTATTTGTATCATTAATGTGCTTTGAAGAATAAATATTATATGGCGTCTATAAAGTTTATTTTTAGGGAGAAAATCATGTAATGAGTCCCTCTACGTGGTTCAGATTTGACTGTCCGACTGATTATTAACTAAAAATTCACAGCATTCCTAATTAAGCCTATTTAGGTATCTAATTTACTTTTTAAATCTTTGAATTCTTGAAAAATATTTTTTTTTTTGTATCTGTTAGTGAAACAGGAAAAAAAAGTATGATTTGTTCGTTAATAAATAAATTCTTTAATATTTCATAAATTCCTACATCTCAAAAATAAAATATTCTAATCACACAATTTCCTACTTTAGAAACACTTAACGGTTCACAACTATTATTAAACCACGTGCATTCTAACGTGGACATACAACAACGTGAACGTTGTCACATACACACTGAATGCATGCACACATACACATTGAATGCATGCACGTAAACACACTGAATGCATTCACACACACATTGGCAGTTGCATGAATGCACGCATACAACGCGTGGGGTGTTCACTATCCTGTCTAGTACTTACTCAGTGGAATAAAACAGACCGCTTTAAAACTATGATGAAATTCAAGGAAATACTTATAACAGACAATAATGACAGCATCAATGTTATTATATATCATCCAGGTGAACAATGAATGTGGACAACTTTGGTGTCCTCAATTCATATCGGAAAAATTTCCAGTCAATTCAATTGACTGGACTTGAATGGTGACCTTTTTTCCCTTCGGATTTGTATCACCCAGGAAACTTTTCTTTCATGATCTTGTAGACTTTCAAAAATAATGGACACGTCATTTTTTTAAAAATCTATTTTGACAAAGAAATGCATCAAAACTCGGGAGTGAGCTGGTGACGTTAAAACGATTAAAAACTATACCTTGAAGTGACGTACTGTAAATTTAAAAGCGTCGTATTTTCGAGCAAAAGATAATTATACGGGCTAAACATTTTTTGATAATCTCTTATTGTGTCGAATGGTGTTGATTATTTTGTTACTCATATCTGCTGCAATAACTGAATCTACATAAATCATAAAATCTGCCCTTGAGAAAATAAATAAGTTTCTACAGCATACATAATTATACTAATATTATGAAGTGGGTGAATTCAGGGCCCCAAAAATAATGTTTTTTTTCTTGTGGCCCATTTCATTATAATCACAAATAAACAGTTTTATCTCATTACATAACTTCTAAGTTGAACTAACATTGCGATATTAGTACATATAATTATGTAGATAAGTGTCACATTACACTGTATTCATTTATTAGCGCCAGGCAGTCTGAGTCACGTTACTAAGCAGAGAGTTGGCGTACGTGCGAACGTTTTGATACTTGTTACCCTAGTACTTCAGTAGAATAGATTATATTATATTGTGTCAGGGAAATTATGATCAGTGGTTTTCCTTATTGTTACACACAGTTTATCATTATTAAAACAACTAGCTGTTGCCAGCGGCTTCACCCGCTACAACTCGAAAATTATCCCACGGGAACATAAAATCGGGATAAAAGCTATCCTATGTGTTAATCCAGGTTATAAACTATCTGTGTACCAAATTTTAGCCAAATCCGTTCAGTGGTTTTTGCGTGAAAGAGTAACAAACATCCATACATCCATACTTACAAACTTTCGCCTTTATAATAGTAGTAGAATATAGTATGTCACATCTTTTCTCTCCGATGGGTTGTTGGGACCGTAAAATATCATCGTAAATTACATGACGGTTGAAACATTTATAGGGGTGGGGCCCAGATTTCGCTAGATGCTTTATTTTTATTACCTTCAACATTCAAACTGTGATGATCTTCTGTGAAAATTCTGTTTGTAAAACCGGAAATGTACGAGTGGGAATTGTACCGCGGTACACACGCTTAAGAGATTTTTTTTTTTTTTTTTTTTTTAGCGTGGTAAAATCAGCAAATGAAACCTCCAACCCCGGGCAGGGCGGGAGGGACTGTCAGACTTCTACTGACTAAAATCCACGGTGTCCTTCATAGCCTGTTAAGTTCCGGGGTTACGGTAAGGGAATAATCCCGCGACCCCGGCAGGCTTTGGCCCTCTGAGAGGGGGGCCCCGTCATTATGCTGACGCTCTTTGAGGCGCGCGTGGGACACAACGCGCCGTCGACCCGGGCATGGTCCTTGGTCGGGCAGCGAGTTGCCCTTTACTCGCTGCCCGCATGCCCGCGCCTACGGTGGCCGGAGATCGTCGCGCGACGTCCGTCGCCGTGGGCGTCCTACACCGCGGTTGGGGCGGAGGGAGGACTCTGTCCTCTCTCGCTCGCGGCGCGCCTCCTCCTTCGCGAGCATTACTGCTTCGCAGAAGGAGGCCACCGCTTCCCACTCCGTCTCGCCCCGCAGCATGGCCGAAACCAATGCCGGGCGCGAGAGGTCTCCGCCTATCGCAGCCGTAAGGACACGTCGGTGCGCCGCCCAAGCTGGGCAGTCCTGCACCGTATGCTCCACCGTGTCCTCCGGGCGATCTTCGCAGTGATGACACCCAGACGTTTCCTCCTTCCGCACACGCTTAAGAGATAGTAGTTTATAACTAACTTTTGCCAACGGCTTTATCCGCAATGAGCGATGGTGTATACCACTCAGGTTCAATCTACACTACCTACTGGTCATAATTTTCAAAAATAAGTTCACCAGTTTCAGAGATTACTTTTTTCAAACAAATTTTCCTCTTTATAGTAAGTGGATTTAAAATATCAAATAGGTACATGATGAGCCTGTATTGCAGAATGTCCGTCAAGACTCAAGCGTAACTTATAAACTATGTAGTTGCAACCAATCAAATGGCTAGGATCTAAGTGCTTTTAAGTTGTGCTTGATGTTCTGTTATCAGGACTTCAAAAAATCTTTTATTTTTGACCCTAGATTTTCAGATGCTGTTATTATTTAAGATAATATCAACAAGAGTATCACTGCCCCTTCACCCCAATATTATTGTTTTGATGCACGTAGAGATTACAAGTGGAATAATACAGCGTCGGTATATGAACTCATAAAATGTTTGTTTTGGTTCATTTTTTATACTATTGATAAGGATTAAGTTACTTTGATCTTAGTGGTTACACGTGCAACTGCTAAACAACTGGATTTGGGTTCGATCGATCGATTCGGGGCTAATCGGAATTTAGCGGAGGTTATCTGTGATTTAGATGCAGCTGATAACTAGTATGTTACACGAAACGACTGCTTATCTGACTTCCAAATTCAGTTATTACTGGATAATACGATAACAAACAAAAAAAAAAAAATATATAAAAAAGTAATAACTTTTATAATAAAATTTTCGAACCCTGATTGTGCTACTGCGTGTTTAACCATCTAAATTATATCAAAATTTCAAAAGTATTTTTGAAGTTTGTGTAGTTTTATAGTTATCTTAGGCCGCGACCCCACAGCGGTGCACGCTGTGCACGGCGTCCACGCGGCAAAAGTTAGATGCGTAAATTGAAGGCAAATACGCAGCTAACGTGCACCGCGTGGTCACCGTGCACAGCGTGCACCGCTGTGGGGCCGCACCTTTATAATTTATTTTATTTCAGACACTTAGTCCATATTACATAAAATCAAATTGATATTATTCTAAAATAATATTAAAAACAAAACCAAATAAATAGAAAATTGTGAATTAAAATTTGTGAAATAATGACTAACATGTCAGACTCATATTAAAATAAAAATTAAATAAAATGTCAACTAATAAATAAACCATTTCGAATTAAAGTAAACATTAAAATTTGTGAAATAATTATTACCATGTCAGAATCTAAGTAAAATAAAATGTCAAGTAATAAATTGAAAATTGCGAATTAAAATAATCATTAAAATTTGTGTAATAATTATTAGCATGTCAGAACCAATTAAAAAAGCAAATAAAATAAAAGTAATGTCAACAGGTAAAAATAATGAAATAAGAATTACCTGCCCCACGCCTGATATACGGTTGCATATAAGGCCTGCCAATGCTGCATAAGAGGCCCGTCTAGGGTTACCATATGACAGGCGTTTGCCGCATTTGACAGGCATTTTAAAGTTCAGACATGCGTGCGGCCGGCATTAGTCTGAGACAGGCATTTTAAATTTCGCGCCCGCTAAAGAAAAGCACAGGAAAATTATTACAAACATGTATCTTGTGAAGATTTTAACGTTTACTTATATATTAGAAAAGAATAAGTATAAAAAAATAGTGTCCTCTGAAATATCAGTAAGTAATAAAAATATCCTTCTTTATAATTATCTGTTGGAAGTACCTACAGCGTTTTGTTTTAGACAGGCATTTTTCTGAAAATTCAGGCATTTTAGGTATCATAGACAGGCATCCCTCTATTTGCATATGGTAACCCTAGGCCCGTCCAACCTGTTGGCAACAACGGTAAGAAGACTGTTCCCGCTGCCCCGCACTCTGCTCGCTATCGAGGTCGCCCTCTTGCGCATGCTGGTATAAAAACAGTCAATACGGACGTTTGCGAACATTCCCGATGCGCTGCAGAAGCGAGGCAGCCGCAGCAGTGCCCTCAGCGCGTTATTGTATTGAACGCGGAGAGCGCTGTAGGGCACAGACCGCTCGTATAAAAAGAAGTGCAGTAGGCAGTAGTTTATTGTTAGATTTATAGAGTGAGCTTAGACTTAATCGCACTTCATTGGGAAGGGAACCTTATTTTCGGGAGTTTTCATGGTTCACATGAAAGCTCCCGAAAATTGATTACAAAACACATTTTTTCTCTTTACTTTAAGATCATCATCATCAATTATTGCATGTTCTCCTAAGGGTCAGCTCAGACCGAGACGTGACGCTGCGCGCACATTTCAATAGAGTTATTCAAAATGTAACTCTATTTTAAAAAACAAAAGATACACCTTTCGCAACGCAGCGCGACGTAGCCCTTGATGCGATTCAAAATCTGACTTTGTTTACTACAAGAAAAGATACAAATTTGAAGTATCGTTGCGTCACGTCGCTTCGCGTCGCGTCTCGGTGTGAACCGACCGTTGTATTGTCAAGAGAAATCTTAAAAAAAAGAAACACTACATTTTCTTTTCTTATATCAAGCAATGGTTTAAGCACATTATTTTGCTAAAAGAAAATGGGAAACAGACTTCCTGCAGTTTTAATTTATGAAGAGCTTAACTAAACTGAGTTAAGAAACAATGCCTTGTTACTTTGTTGAGATTTCACGCTGAAGATTAGTTGCAACGGGTTACTCTGTTCCTAAAAAGCCTTTCTACTTTTTTCCTTTCATAGCATATTCAGTGGAAATAACAATCCGTATTTAATGTTTTCCTGCTCCAAATGTACTTTACATTAACACAACTCCATATTTTTCAACAGAACCACTCAAGTGCTTATCCAGAAAAAAAGTACAAAATTTTATAATGCTGATGTAGGTACTTACTGAAATAGGGCAACCATTATATTTGAAACAATAACAGCAAAAGGCTGAGCTGTTGAATACAAAATGTTTCGGGCGCAACGTTTATCGCGAGTTCGCAGCACTAGGCCGGTATCAGCCGGATAAAACTGGATATAACCGGATAGTTGCAGATTCATTGTCATTAATCATTGGTGGTAACGCCGCTAGATTGTTGTTGTGATTTTGACGGCAATGTTGTTGACATGATTTTGGTGGTTTGTTATTTGTGAGAAGGTAAACAGATTCCGGTTGAAGAAAATTTGACGGAACCCAGGGCTGCCACTGCTTTAATATAATACAAGTATAATATTTATAATACGATAATGTGGCTGTACCTGCACAAACTCAAGGTGAGAAATCCCGTGAACACCCTAGAAGCGCGAATGTGAACGGTTTCTCTACGTCTCTTTTACTTTAGTTGACGTCTCAGGGAGACAATGTCGCAGCTACTTCTCGCTAAGAGTCTGCAGAGGCTATAAGGCCTCCTGGTTATTACCTCGTCAAAGATGACACCATTGCACATCTAATTATTAGTAGTAAATTATTAAAAAGAAAATAAGACTACCGATTATCTCGTATTCGCAATATTGCATTTTAAATCCGAAAGGTTTATTGACGTATGTGATAACTATGATACATTTGGAGTACCCGCTGATAACCGAGACAGCATGTGAAACAACGTGACTAACGTGACTACTTTAGTAGAAGCATTTAAACACACGTTACCAAGATAGTAACCTAGTAGTATACCTACCTACTTTATTGTACACACGCGTTCACATTAAGCTTTCAATATAAGCTGAACGTTCAATATGCGAAAAGTTTGTAAAAAGTGATGCCAAGATACATAAATAGGTTCATCATCATCATCATCAGCCTATAATGTTTCCACTGCTGGGACACAGGCCTCCTCTCTGTGAGAGGGATTGGCTCTTAATCCGCCACGTGGGCCCAGTGCGGGTTGGTAGATGTCACATGTCATCAAATTTGATGGTTCTAGGACATGCCGGTTTCCTCACGATGTTTTCCTTCACCGTTTGAGAGCAGTGGTGATGAAATTACACAAGGTAATGCGCCAGGCTGGGTTTGAACTCAAGACCTACAACTCGTAAGTCGAGGCCGATACCACTGGGCCACCACTGCTCTCATAAACAGGTTACACACCATATTCAAAGTAATACTTTATGTAAGTATTGTTGTTTTTTCAGTTCTTCCATGTCAATTTTTTTTTTTTTTAATACTTACAGAAAAATAACTATAATTATTCTATCTATGCCTATATACATAAAGTGTGCAAGTTAGAGTCTAGGCACACCACGTTTTTAAAAACGCGTTTTAGAGAAGCGTGCAGCGCGTTTTAGAAACGCGCGTCGACGCGACGGCGCGTTTTCATCAGAGCAGTTTGTTGTCGTTTGTTTATAATAAAAGTACTCTGTGTCTGCGTCAAACTTGCGTGCGTATCGCATCTGTTTCGCGTCAAACGCGGTGCACCGTTTAAAAAAAGTGGTGTGCATAGGCTGTTAGGTAGGCGTATATAAAAAAATGCATGATAACCTGAAAATCGAAGATTATCTCTGTGAACTCTGACTTTTCGGTTTCTTTAGAGAGAAATCCGTTTAAGATAAATTATTACAACAAATACGCTCTCTGCTTTTGGATTTGAAACGTCTGAGCTAACAAAAGCTTTTAAAATGTTTCGTATTATTTCTACATTGGCCTTTAAGCTTTTTCTTAGTTTATGCAAAGCAGATTAGCAGTTGAGAGCAGTGGTAGCCCAGTGGTATCGGTCCCGACTTAAAAATTGTAGGTCGTGGGTTCGAACCCCGCCAGGCGCATTACTTTTTGTAATTTATTTCATCACCACTGCTCTCAAAACGATGAAGGAAGACATCGTGAGGAAACCGGCATGTCCTAGAACCAAAAATTCGGAGACATGTGACATTTACCAACACGTCCTGGGCCCGCGTGGTGGATTATGGCCCACTCCCTCTCTTTCACAGAGAGGACACCTGTGTCCCAGCAATGGGAACATTATAGGCTGATGATGAGATTAGCAGTTTAACATGGAGATGGAAAACTAGCATTTACAAAACTTAAGAACAATTTTTTTATTATTTTACGTGATAAAATCATCCAACGAGTCCGCCCAAAAGGTTGAAGCGGAGGGGGCCGTCAGACTTGTACTGACTAAAAACCGCTAGTAAACGTAATTTAGTTTCCTTTTTCAGATTTTACTTCATTTATTCTAAAATTCAGTTTTCTTGGGATGTGCTAAATTAGTCATGAGATAATGTCTGGAAAAACAGATGTCTCAAATACGTATGTATTTTTTGAAAAAAATAAACGAGTTTATGTACATAATTTTCCAGACTTTACTCTTAAGACAGCAAAAGTGAGAGAGAGCCGTCTCGGTTGACCTGGGCGCCTCTCAACCCCACACTCCGTACTGTATCCACTTCGAAATAATTCGTCTAGGATTAGTTTGCGTTTTGATATTCAATCTGTTATCTTGGAAACTACGATTGAATCATCAAGGTATCATTGATATCGTTAGAATTTGTTAAGAATTAAAGAAGCCTAGATCATTTCGGAAGGTTCAAACTTGGTGTTTTTTGCAAACGACATGGATGCACTTGCTATCTTCGTTTTAAATTATCTGTCTTTGTTATTTTACATTATCTGTTTCTCGTGGTTTCACCCTTGCTGCTTGGCTCCTTATGGTCACAGCGTGATGTTATATGGCTTATAGCCTTCCTAGGTAAATAAATTATCCAACACAACAATATTGTTTCAATTCGAAACAGTAGTTCCTGAGATTAGCGCGTTCAACCAAACTCAAGCAAGCTTTGAATTGTTTTTTGGAAGAGCAGTATTTTTAAAACAATTATAAATATAAATAATTAATCTTTATTATAATAATGATTTGTAATAAAAAACAGGTTGTCGCATACTAAACGAACTATGGGCACGCAAAACTCACGATTGGTGCCCTGAAACAGCTACACAGGTTGCGGCAGACCTCGATGGCGGAACGAGCTGGATGTCTTGATGTGCTTCTTGACCTCCTTCTTACCCTCAATTTGCATAGACTTGAACGTGGTATGAATAGATGGAACCCTTTGCCCAGTAGTGGCCCAGTACAGGTTAATCATTGAAGGGGTTTGAACATTTTTGTATGGAGAGTGTACCAGGTTTTTGATTTTTTGGCAGTCACGTCTGAAACATTCATAGATCGATAGGTAAAAATGTGAGAGGCAAAACCTGTCAAACATGTACAAATAGCTACTTGTACATGTTTGACAGCTCATAACTCGGAAACGTGATGCTTTACGAGGTTTTGCCTCTCACATTTTATGTTTGTATTGATATGATCTATCAATCTAAGAATGTTTCAGACGTGACTGCCAAAAAATTAAAATTACGGATGGCACCTGGTACAAAAGGCACAAAGCCTTTTGTATGAATAATCATATTCCTGTCCTTATCTCATTTCACCACTGCTCCCAAGTAGTCGGCACAACCCGTTTTTTTCTTCCACCCTGCCCTATCAGACGTCACAGTATCATTTAATCGTTTCTTTTTTCATAGGTAATATTATTCTTTATACAAAATCTTATCATCTTTTCTTTAGCCTACCTCTTCCCCTCCATCCATCAACGCATTCATATTTGTCACTGGTGTCAAGTGTTCCTGATCATATAACGGATAAAAAAAATATAGATTTAAAAATAAAAATAAAC